>RJWM01001229.1:0-164027 GCA_004363535.1 Dasyprocta punctata
ATTTTGGATCCCACTAACTCCTTCAATTTTTTGTATTAGTGAGACAACATGATGTTCACCTATGTGAGTCTGAACCATTTCACCCAAGAGCATGATCACATGTTGCATCCATTTACCTACAAGAGCCTCATGAGTATCCTTCTTTATAGCTGAGTAGCTTTCCATTGTATAAAAATGCCATATCTTTTTTATCCATTCTGCAGTTGATGGGCAAGCTATCCCTGCTTTTTCCTGGTTCCCTGTTGCATGGAGCATTATTTTCTCTCCTTTGACTTTCAGTCTATGAATTTCCTTTTGGGTTAATGTGTTTCTTGTATACCACATATTGATGGATCTAGTTTCTTGATCCACTCTTCCTGTGTTTCTTTTTATTGATGAATTGAGGCCCTCTACATTAATGGTTACAGTCAACATGCATTGGTTCATCTCTGCCATGCTTCTTTCTTGCCATTGGTTCCCTACTTTTCCCCTCCATTCAACTGTCTGCCCTGCCTGGTGATCCCTCTCTGCTGCTGTTCTTGGGACCATGGTCATTTTGATGTTTCTCTGGAATATCCTTCAGTGTTCTTTGTAGGGTTGGTTTGGTGGTCATGAATTCATTCAGTTGTTCTTTGTCATGGAAGTATCTTATTTCTCCATTAGTTTTGAAAGATAGTTTTGCAGGGTACAACAATCTGGTTGGAAGTTGTTTTCTTTCAGTACTTGAGATACTTCACTCCAAGCTCTTCTTGAGTTGATTTGTGTTGAGAAGTCTGCCGTGATTCTGATGGTTTTTCTTTTGTAGGTGATCTGTTTCTTTTCTCTAGTAGCCTTTAATATTCTATTCCTGTGCTGACTTTTTGTGATCTTAATTATTATATGTCTGGGTATAGATTTATTTTGGTTATGGCTAGTTGAATTTTCTATGTGTCTCACTTACCTGTATGTCAGATCCTTTTCCCATGCTTGGAAAATTTTCTGCTATTACTTCTGTAAATAATCTCTTTATGTCATTTGTGTTGACTCCTGCTTTTTTGCTGACACCTATCACTTTTTTTTTACACCTTTCACTCTTAAATTATTTTTCTTTGCATCATCTTGAAGCCATTGAATTGTCATTTCCTGGTTCCTTGTAATTTTTAAGAGCTCTTTCCTTTTGTGATTGCTAGCTGCCATCCTGTCTTCAAGGTCTGAAAGTATCTTGTTTCTTTCAAGTAGTTTTGCCAGTTTTCAATGGAGTTTTTAATTTCCTGGGTATCTCTTTGAGTCTGTTTCATGCATTCCAGTTCTTCTCTATGTTGTTCATTCTCCTATGCTCCTCTTTTTGTTTTTGATCTGTGTCTTCTTTAGATACACTCAGCAATCCTTTTATTATGTTTTTCATTTCTTCTTTTACCTGAGATATTATTTCTGAGCTGATTGCTTTTACAGCCTTATGAAGTAGTTTCTTTACTTCAATTACCATCATTCCAAAAATTTCAGGTGTGCAACTTCTACTTTCTTCCATGTTCTTGTCTCCTGGACTTGTTCTGTTTGGGCTGGAGGCCAGAGATTGCCTTTTGCTCCTTTATCTTGACATTTCCCGGGTTCCTCCAGATGAGCAGGTTGTGGGGTCCCAGGTGCTTCCCATGTTAGCTACCTGTCCACAGTGTAGGAGGATGGGTCAGGTCTCTCCTGACCCAGGTTCCCCGGGAGGCAGTGGGGTGTGGAGTGGGCTTCTCTAAGGCATGGCTGGCTGGTTCTCCTGGCCCACAGTAGCTACCCACAGGAGAGTCCCAAAGGCAACCAGTGTGAACAGTCTTTTCTTTTTCAGTTACTTCTCATGTTTCACTGTTAAGCATGACTATTAGCTTTGTGTCAGTTAAATTTCATTAAGAAATTTTATTTATGTTCTTAATTTACTAATAATATACTAACAGCCAAAGGAGATGGTGTTGAGAAAATTACAGGAAAGAAAAAAAAAAAGGCCCATTTCACCCAAAAAGTTTAGAGCTTTCTGACTTACAGGAAAGCTTTTCCAAATCATCAGAGAGCAGACAATTCCAGAACTTAGAATAAGGAAGACGCCTTTCACAAGTCTTTACCCATCACTAAGACACACTGAAGCTATCTGTACAGTCTTGAATGAGTAACAAACAATCCTGAAAAGTAATGACTTAAATCAGCAGCTGTTTATTCAAATCATGATCCCGATGGTCCCTGAATTGTGCTGGGCTCAACTGGATGCTTCTGTTGCTGCTCTTGGTGGCATCCGCCACATGCCTGCAGTCAGCAAGTTCTGCTTCAGGAGTTGCATGGCTGTCAGCTGGAGCTGGGAGCAAACTGGGCCATGCGCGTCCCATCCCCCAGCACACTGACTGGGTTTGGCACAGCAACTCAGTTGCAAGCACAGCGAGAAGCAACCCGTGTACAGTCACTTTCAGGCCTGCCTGCATCACATTCATTCTTGTCCAGTTGGCCAAAGCAAGATCTAAGGCAAAACCCCAAGTCAGTAGGAGGGGGCTCTACCCAAAGGCATGAACAAAAAGAGTGGGAACAGACGGGGCCATTTCTACAATAACATACAAGCCTATGTCACAAGTCCCTAATAACAATCCTAGCAGGTATGAATCCAGGTTGAGATATTCTAAACAAGTAAGGTTAATTCCAGAATGCAAAGATGGTACAACATTAACTCTTCACTGTGCCAGGACAAGAGAGGGGGCTTTGAAGGACCTTGTCTTCCTAGTCAGTTGTGCTGATGTGACTGGGCAGCCCAGAAAGGTGAAGCATGCTGCCTGGGGGGCACACAGGGGCATGGCTGGGGACCTGGGGTAGCCGGGCCTCTACCCTCCCTGGGCAGTGCTCCCAGAGAGGGGCCAGTGGGCAATCACCCAGCTCCCCATCCCACTACCCTCATGCATGTGTGGCCTGGAATCCAAACCCATGCCTTCTCATCCAGGCCTGTGCCGTGACTCCTCTATGACATTCTCCCCAGTGTGGCCATGTCTTGGATTTTTCAGGCCTACAAGAGGAAGACCGAAGCAGCAAAGAAGGAGTATCTGAAAGCTCTGGCAGCCTACAGGGCTAGCCTCGTCTCCAAGGTAACAGCATCCCTAGGCAACACCCCAGTGCAATGGACCACTTGAGAGATGGAACAAGAGCTGAGGCCCATGGAAGGGCCAGCACCACAGGTCTTAGAAAAGCATGATGAGACCTGTGTGTCGCAGTTACAGTGGACCTCGATGTGCCAGGCCCCTGCTGGGCACTGTGTGCGTCTCGTTTCACTAAACTCTGCCAACGACAACCCAGCTCAGCAACTTGCCTGAAAATATCCAGATGAGTGGTTGAAAGGATTCAAACCAGTTTTGCCAGTCTTCACTGCTGAGCATGCCGTCTTCCTCTCTGTCCACACCAGCAGTGTGGGGAGGAGGTGTGACTGTAACCATGTGGCCCAAGGGTCGGGGCGGGGGGTCCTCCCAGAAGCTGTTACAGAGGTGGCACCTGAGTTGGGCCATGTTCACAGTCAAGGGAACAGCACATGCAGAGGTGCAGAAGCCGGGCAGGGGCTGTGCTGCTGGCTTCCCTGATAGGGGAGGCGCATGGGACCCCCCCAGGCGAGGCTGGTTGCCTGGTCAGAGCCGGGCGCTCTAAGGATCCTGTGCTGTCATCACCACTTCACCCACAGCCGTCCCCCAGGGGTCCAGAGAGCAGCTGGGGGCCGTAGTGGTGGGGTACCAAACCACCTGGGCTCACAGCCCGGGTCTGCTTATCCCCTTTCTCCAGAGTGACTGGTTTTCCTCTCCCTCCAGAGCCCTCCAGACCAAGGCGAGACCAAGAGCACTCAGGCGAATCCGCCAGCCAAAATGCTCCCACCCAAGCAGCCCATGTACGCCATGCCTGGCCTGGCCTCCTTCCTGACCCCCTCTGACCTGCAGGCCTTCCGCAGCGGGGCCTCCCCCGCCAGCCTTGCCCGGACGCTGGGCTCCAAGTCGCTGCTGCCAGGACTCAGCGCGTCCCCGCCGCCACCACCCTCCTTCCCACTCAGCCCCCCGCTGCACCAGCAGCTGCCACTGCCCGCTCATGCACAGGGCGCCCTCCTCAGCCCACCTGTCAGCATGTCCCCGGCCCCCCAGCCTGCGGTCCTGCCCACCCCCATGGCACTCCAGGTGCAGCTGGCGATGAGCCCCTCACCTCCAGGCCCACAGGTAAGCGGGGCACAAGAGGGGTATCCCCTGTGGCCCCTAAGGAGAGGGAAGCTGGCTGGGGTCTCAGTACTGGCCCTGCCACTCATCACAGCGCAGAACCTCTCTGAGCATCAGTTTCCACATCTCAGAGATGGGTCCAGTACATCTTACCTGTGAAGCACTGGTCATAGCCAACAGTTGATGAGTTGCCAGGTCGATAGTTAGGCTATTCCAGGGGCTCCCGTCGTTCTCTGTCTACTTCAGTCTCCCAGTCTGGGGCGCCTGGCCTTCCCAAACCTTCAAGACCTCGCCCCCAGTGATTATTCCAGAGACTTTTCCAAGCCTGTATTCAGCCAAACAACCCCATTTTACAGATTGGCAAACTGAGGCCCGGAGACGAAAGACCTTGGAAACAAAGTCACCCCCTGATTTAGCTGAGGGCTGAAATTCTTTGTTCTTGTTTCGCAGTACTAGGGATGGAACCAGAGCCTCTCGCACACTAGGCAAGGGCTCTGCCCCTGTGCTGCACCCCCGCCCCCAGCTCAGGTTACATTTTTTGTAAGTTGCTTCACTGGGAAAAAGGAGGAAGCCTTGGAGGAGGAGTAGAGATTCCGTGTGACTCAGGAAATGTCACATGGAGGTGGACGCCCTCAGACACCCAGACACCCCCAGTCCAGCTGCCCGCGTCGGCCGCCCTGCTCCCTGCCCACTCACCGTCCTCTGCTTTTGCAGGACTTCCCCCACATCCCTGAGTTCCCCAGCGGCTCCGGCTCCCGCTCCCCTGGCCCGTCCAACCCCACGGGCAGTGGGGACTGGGACAGCAGCTACCCCAGCGGGGAGTGTGGCATCAGCACCTGCAGGTCAGTCCCCGGCCAGCCACGGCCCCATACGTCCTGTCTCCGTCCTGCCTGACCTCAGGGGTGCGAGGGCTGGGAGATACGTGGGAGAATGTGCGCGGACCCCGGGCGCCCTGCCAGGAGGACTGAGCATCGGCAGGGGGTGGCACGGAGCAGAGCAGGGTCCCAGGGGGGCTCAGACCAGCTGGTGCCCAGGCCTGCTTGGGAAACTGAGGCCAGTCGTCATGCTTGCTTTTTCTCCTTGCATCCTGTTTTTTCACAAGTGCTTCCCTGTGACATTTACTTAGGTCCTAGGTTTTAAGCCAGGTTCCCGAGAAGTGGAGACTGAGGCAGCAAGGGTTGGGGGCCCTCAATGATGGGGTGGGGTGGGCTTACGGGAGAAGGGGCTGAGGGTAACAGGACAGGGTAGGAAAGATCTGGGCAAGGATAGGACCTCAGCTGGAGACTCACCGTGCCTGACCCCAGGGGACCCCGGAGCATGAATGCTAACCCAGAGTGGGCCCCACCCGGAGGTCAGAGAGCTGACTGTCATGTGCCTGGCACAGTCAGCCATTGGCTGTGGGCTTTGCCCACCCCAGCATCAGGGTGATTGCCAGTCAGCCATGGGCTGTTCTCTGGGGGAGACAGCTGCTTGCACAGGAGAGGAGGGGAGACATCCTAGGAGAAAGTGCCAAGTGTCTAGCCCAAGGAACCACAGCCCTTAGAAGGATCCATCCCCCGCTGCCTCCCAGCATCCTCCCCACACCCAGAATCCAGGGTCGCATGGCTCCCTGCCAGTCCCCCGACACTAACTGCCCCCGCTCCAGCCTCCCGGGCTAGGCCAGCTCCAGGGCAGGATGGCTCTTGCTTTCAGGCAGCAGAAGAGGAAGAACAGGATGGAGGAGGCATGCTTACGCCCTAACTTGTCCCCCATTCCCTTGGTGAGGACAAGCCCACGACCCCACTGGGGACGGCAGATCCCCCCAAAGCGGCACTGTAATATTTAGTGGACAGTGACTATCTCTGCTACCAGGCAGCTGCCCCTGGCCCCAGCCATCAGCCTTTTAGCACAGGCTGTCACTCTGCCATGCTGCCTGTGCTCTTGGGCCTGTGGGGAACACCACAAGCACCCCATTTTTGACATGCCTGGGGAAAATCCACAGGCACAGTCAGTTCACCAGGACCCCTCCGAGGAGCCCAAGCAGGTGCAACCCCCCTTGTCCAGTCTTCTTGCCTTACTTCAGTTTCCCTTTCCAGGATTGGGAAACTAGGGGCAGGGAGCACCCCCAAGGACCTCCCAGAGTGTCCCAGCTCCCCAGGCTGGCCCTTTGCACCTAGCGTGGGTATAGGACCACAGCTGTTCCCATTCTAAAACGAACGGTGTCGTCTGCCTGTGATTTACTCGAAATGGACAAGGAAGATGGACATGGTTCAAAGCAGTGAGGTTGGAATGGCCCTGGCAGAGGACAGACAGATACGGCTGCCCTTCCCCGGGTTCCGTTTCTAGGGGGATGTGTGCTTCTGCTCAGGGGACAGTCAGGGCGCCTCAGCTGCCATCCCTCATCCAGCCCCAGAGAGGCACTGATCGGGGTGAGGGGTGAAGGTCCAGACTCAGGGGCCTCGGGGCTCCCGGGCCTTTCCCCCAGCCTCAGTGGGCTCCACAGGCCCTGACACCCTCCTCTCTCCACAGCCTGCTCCCCAGGGACAAATCGCTCTACCTCACCTAATCCACCTCTGCTCTGCTCCCTGAGCCTCACTGGACGGGCGCCGCTCAAAGCCTGAAGGGCTGACCGCAGGAGAGAGGCCATGACAGGAGGCAGGGTGACCGGCCAGTGAGAACAGTGACACTCAACAGCCCAGGGCTGAGTCTCGCCCTCGACCTCCCACCAGACTCCGCAGAGGCCACCCAGCGCCCGCCGCCAGCCCAAAGAACCTGCAGGAATCCTCTGCCCGCTCGCCTGCTTGCTCCGGGGTAGCCGTGGACCCTGCTCCTCGCCCGCACAAAACTCCCTCTGTCTGGATGTCGGGCCCAGCTCCCTGAGCCCTGGAGGGGTCGTTTCCCGACAGAAACCCACCCCAGCTGCTTGGCCAGGGCTTGCAAATACGGTTTTCCAGTGTGCACACAGGATCCCAAAATCTGCGAACTGTGGGCGCCGTGTAAATAGTTGACTAAGTGTTTTAGAACTGTGCTGAAGACATCTGTAAGATTATTTTGTTGGGGTGGTGGGGAAAGTAGTTTCCTTTAAGGTAAAAAGCATTTTATATGACCCTTAGCACATTTTTTTTAAGTTTTACCCTAAGGGAGACATGTGCACAAGCAGCTGTCAAACCGCTTCTTCATCTGCACAGCGAGAACCGGACAGTTTACAGCCACACTCGGAGGCTTTGCTCTTTATTATTATTTTTTTTTAAACCATGGTGTCCATCTATTTAAAATCGCCAACAATGATTTTTGTCTATTTATGAAGAAAACTGGAGAACAGAGTTGCAGTTTATCCTAATGTGTGCGTGGTTTGGGGTTTGGTTCTTGACATTGTTTGCAGCTGTTTCCTGGCCCAGCAATTGTCTGTCTTGGTGCCCAGTGCTTCTCTCGGATCTCTTTATAATAAAATGTCCTGAAAAGTTGCAAACAAGTCTGCATCTTCTTGCACTCTGTAAGCCAGGTCAGGACTCCTGAGGTGGCACGTGGTGGTGGCTTTTGCCAGGGGACAGAGTCCCTCATGAGGACAGACTCAGGTAGAAGTTCTGCCTGTCACTCACTACCGTGTGCGGGACTGTCGGTGGGTGACAGACCTCCCGCGCCTCAGTGTTGCCATCTACAGAATGGAGATACAAAACTGAACACTGTTCGTGGCACATAGTAAGTGTTCGGTGACTCCATGTGGAGTGGGTGGAGGCTATCACAGACAGCAGTGTGGCCACAGGAGGCTAAATGCCAGGCCTTCCAGGTAAAACTTGACCCTCCAGAAGCCGAAAAGTGTCCGTAAAATCCCTATTGCCCAAAAGAATATCTCAAATTGTGAGTGTGCTCGAGAAAACACTGGCATTTTAATATGCAGGACCAGAATTTTTGTAAGACTTCAGTGTGGAGCTGAAAGAATAGCTCAGTGTTGGGCATTTGTGTAGCATTCATGAGGTCCTGGGTTCAATCTCTAGCACTTAAAAAACAAAAGACTAGAATGAAATAGAGCTGCTTACGCAATTGGAAATCCAATACGATGTTTAGGGGAGAAACGGTGAGCTGATAATGATGCAGAAAGCTGGGTATGGTGACCCACACCTGAAATCCTAGCACCCAGGAGGCTGAGGCAGCAGGATCGCTGAGAGTTCGAGGCCAGCCTGGGCTGTATAGTGAGAGCCTGTCTCAAAAAGCCAAAAAAGAAAAAAAAAAGTAATAGTGATGCAGACCCCAGGGTGCTCATGATGATGAAAAGCTTCTGAGCAGGGAGGGCCACCTCTTGGGGGTGGGGACAATCAGCAGGAGGTGACGGGGTGAGCACTGCTTCAGTAGTCCCTCAGGATGGGACCTCCCAGCCGGTGGAGGTGAGTGGCATGAGCCGGAGGGGCAGGACAATTTCTTCAAACCTGGATGTAGGAAGCATCCTAGACCAGGGACCCCTCAAACCCAGCTCTCCAGAAGACATTAGGTGGCCATAGTTAGAAAAATAAAAAGAAAGAAAAAGTAATAATTACGTGACTACTTTCACTCTGTCTGGAGAAATAACAATTGCCTGGCAGGGAGACGTCATTGAGAGGGTGCAGCTGTCCTCTGAGGTGGGGGCAGAGGAGCCCCTACATGGATGATGGCTCTCAGGGCCTCTTGGCTCCGATCATGACGCCTGCTCCTTCTCGACGATGGACTAGGAGTGGGGCACAGCCATGCTCTGGGTGGTTTCCTCACTGGAGGGCATACTGTAATCCACTTTGGAAAAAGAAAAAACCCAAACAAACAAAAACAGCGTGCCGTCACAGCAGCGGCAGCACTGCAATGCGGGGCATAAATATTTCATGTGGTTACAATTTCCTGTCCTCCGCCGAGCTTGTCAAGAACACAGTGATGGCTTAGACAGTTTTGCGTTCCACTCTGGCTTTTACAGTGGCGAGAACAGTATCACCGGACCCATGCAGGCGGACCCAAGCAATAAGAATGTGGGACCACCAGCCTCTTTCCAGTCGGAGATCCTGCCACCGCCCTGTTGCTGTGCCAGGTGCGCAGGGTCACTTGGAAGGGTCCATGTGTCCGACCTGGCCTTTTGGCTGCCCAGACCGAGGGGACCCACACACACACAGTCTAAATAGCTGGCTGCAGATATCAAGGGGCTGTCACATGGGTGTGAATGATGGCCCCAGAGAACGGGAAAGGAGGCCAGTGAATCAATGGAACCAGCTGATACACAAGGGTCTGATGTTGACTCTGTGAAGTAGATCCAACTCTTTTTTTGTTGTTGTTTTTCATTTTTGGAGCTCAGGAATCGAACTCAAGACCTCCCGTTTGCCAGGCAGGTGCTGTACCACTGAGCTATATCCCCAGCCCCCAGCTCTTTTTCTGTGTGAGCTATCATCACAGAATGCCACAGACAAGAGCTGATAAACAGCAAAACTCTGCTTCTCACAGTGCTAGAGCCTGACAAGACCAAGGTCAAGGTATGGAGAGATTCTGTGTCTGCTAGGAATTCATAGATATCTTTCTTCTTGCTGTGTCCTCGTGTGGCAGAGGGTGAAAGAGCACTCCTGGGTCGCTTGTATAAGGCCAGGAATCCCAAGAAAGAGGGTTCTATTCTCATGGCCCAATTGTCTTCCAAGGCTTCACTTCTAATACCCCATCCCATTGTCAGTTAGGATCTCAACATATAAATGGGAGGGGTCCCTGGTTGGGAGTCCAGGCCCAGTCCCCTGGAGCTGCCCACAGATGAGGACCGGACAATAGAGAAGCCCCTTCTACTGTACTGTCCACTCTGGAGGGTCGGGCAGGAGCAGGTCTCCAACGACATGGTCCTCCCTGAGCTCTCCCTCTGCCTGTCCCAACCCCTTCACTCCTCTTCTGTGTGTTCACATGTAGCATGTGTGTATGTGATTGTGCAGTCCGCATTGTGATGTGTACATTTCTGTGTTCATGGTGTGCATGTCTGTGCTCGGTGTACACAGATCTATGCACACATACCACACAAACACGCATGGATAGCACATGAATGCACCCCACAAACCACACACACACAGTGCTCATGCACACAGAGGTGCAAGAGCAACATGTGAACATGTGTACATATGTACATCATATGCATGCACACTGCTTTTATACGTGCAAGGCCACTGCATAAACACACACACCACACGCACACAAACATCCCTTGCACACACACCCATCACCTGCACACACAAGCCACAATTGTGCATACTGGTGTATAGCACATGTGTGTACACGCATCAGTTAGCATGGAAATTATCAGCTCTTAAGAGTCTGAAAAAACTCACATGCAAAAAAGATCTGATACGCTATTGTAATAGATTCAGGGTTTTTTTCTTTAAATTGCTCAACACCTCAGTTATTACTCAGCTCTGCTTCTCAAATTGCCCAAAACTAACAACCTGAAACCCACCAGATGCTGGCGAGTAGTCATTCCGAGAATGACAGGCAGTACACAGTGGTTAGGGGTGAGCGCTTTGGACACATCCTGCCTTGGAGAATGTTGACCCTACAAGGTGTATGACCTTGGGCAAGATTCAGCCCCTCTGTCTCCTCATATGCAGTTTAGGGATCACAGTCTCCTCTTCAAAGGGTCACAGTAACAAGGAGTATATATCCAGGGCTTAGAATAGCACTGTCATGGCTATTATTACAGAATCTGATCTCTACGCCAGAAGGTCAAGTTTCCAGCATTGCGTTCCATGCACAGGCCACAGCGTCACACCAACTCCTGCATCTCAGCAGTTTCCCCAGCAGAAGTTTGCTCCTGGCTCACTCTGGCGTATTCAGCCAGCCCTCCACCAAGCCTCCGAGAACAAGCGGGGCCCCAGAGTTCTGCTGTCTAGTGGCTCTGCCACCCTTCAAGCTGCGAAGACCCCCCCGGCCCCCCATAGTCAGCCAGGCGGAGGACCGAGCAGGAGGCAGAGAACCAAGGCTGGGAGGTGGCTCACATCAGCACTTCCCACCTTCTGATGGTGGGGGCAGCCCACAGGGCTGGGTGATGGAAGCGTCTAGAGGAAGTGTGGCCAGAGGAGAGAGCAAACTGGTGCACCTCAAAGCAAATGCTGCTGCTGTATATTATGCAACAGGTTTTCAGCTGAAGAACATGCTGACCAGAGAGGCCAAGGGACTTGCTGGAAGTCACATAGCTTACACAAAGCTGAGAATTAAAATGACATCTGTCAGACCCCAAATCTAGCCTCTGTCCATGTTTCTTACCTGTACCTAAGAAGCCGCACCCATTCAGGCTGAGCTCTCAGCTGCTAAAGCTGCGGGACTTGACTCACAAAAGCCCAGATCTTTCCTTCGATCAAAGCCCCACGGGCTTCAGCTGCAAGGCTTAAACAGATGAAGGTCTGAGAACAGCTCCCCCTAGAGGCTACACGCAGAGCCGGCAGCTGCGATGCTGGCAGTGGGAGGAGACAGGACAACGGGCAGAAGCAGATAGAACTCAGGGCCCTTGGTGACCTGGGGACATTCAGTGCAGGCTCAAAGGGCCCACTGTACACTAACTGTCCCTCAGACATTGGCACCACCATTTCACTTCAGCGTGCATTGGTACCCAAGCACCATAGTGCATGCCGTAGTGCTAGCACTTAGGGAAGAAGTGAGGACCACAGTACAAGCTCAGTTTGGGCAACTTAGCAAGACCCTGTCTCAATAAATAAATGTAAAAATGGCTGGACATGGTGGTGCATGCCTGTAATTCCAGCACTCGGGAGGATGAGGCAGGAGGATCACTGTGAGTTTGAGACCAGCCTAGATTACATAGTGATCTCAAGGCCAGCCTGAACTACACAGCAACACCCTGTTTAAAAAAAAATGTAAAAAGGGATGGGGGTGTACTCAACGGTAAAGTGCCCTGGGTTCAATCCCCAGTGGCACAAAAAAAAAAAAAGTGTGGTGGAAAATGAGACACTGGGGAAGAATTTTTTCCAGCCTGCTTGTATTTTTTTCCTAAGTTGCAACATGTGTGAGGACATGTGTGAATTATTAGATACATTTATTTTTGTAAAATGGTTTCCATCCTGGTAAAGAGGACCCAGTGAGCTGTTGCTATCTTTCAAATGAAGCAAAAAGAAAACATTGAAGTATAAGCAGTTAGGGAGGGATGGTTTGGTTTAGAGTGTTAATTCCAGCAAGGCAAGACCAGAGAGGCTTTCTGCACATTGGAGGTTGCACAGTACTGGGGAAGAAGCAGAGACCATGGATGGCTCCAGGTTCAACTTTCCCCTTCCTGCCTGGGACACCTGCAACACTTTCTCCTTGGAGATTTCATTTCCCCACGTGAAATACAGCGATGGTGATAGCTACAGCTTGGCCTACTGTTTAAATGGGAAAACAGTGGGACAATTGGCTCAAGGTTGTCTGTCCGTCTTTCTCTAGACCTTGCTTTCCTCACTGGCTAAATGGGCACACGACTACACATCTCCCAGAACAGTAGTTCAGATTGCGAAGGATGGTATGTGTGGAGGCGTCTGGCTCATGACAACTCATATTTTTGTTATCTATTAGGCAGTTTTTTTTTTTAAGGACCAGGGCTGAAAACCAGAGTCTTGGTTTCTGTGGCCTCCGTTTCACTCTGCAGGCAAGGACAGAGCTGCGCCTTTGCCTTCCCCTGCAGTGTTGCCCCCGCTTCCGGAAGGTTGGCCGCCCACCACCCACCTGCCCACCTCCGCCACCGCCTTCCGGGCTTGACCTGCTACGCTCTCAGTGGAGAAAGGCTGCCCCCCGGAGGTTCCTATTAGATACAAACAGGCTCATTGGCATTTGCCCAACAAACACTTCGTGAGCTCCTATTAAGTACCAGGCACTGTGCTTGGTTCTGTGACAGTGATGAAGAAGAGACCAGGCCAGTCCTGCCCTCTCTGACTCACTGTTACAGTGAGAAATAAACATTAACCAAGGACTCCACCAATACATGAAGACTTCCGGTCATTATGAGGCTCAGAAGGGCTAAACACAATTGCTGGGAGTAAGGAACAGGCAGTC
The DNA here is from genome assembly GCA_004363535.1 of Dasyprocta punctata. Taxonomy (NCBI): domain Eukaryota; kingdom Metazoa; phylum Chordata; class Mammalia; order Rodentia; family Dasyproctidae; genus Dasyprocta; species Dasyprocta punctata. Next base: position 13,158 of record RJWM01001229.1, read on the forward strand.
TAGTAACTTGGGGGAACGTGGGGAGGGAAGGCTTCACTCTCCAGGCAGGTCCCGACTGCCACCTGAAGCTTCCTTCTATTGGTACTAAGCAAAGTCCTTTGCTTTCTCTCCTCGGTGCCTAGGTCCATCCATGCCTCTTTCTTGCTTTGCTTTCTTGTCATGTTGGAGCACATCCTCCAGCAGTAGCTTTCTTAGAAAAGGGCTGGCAGAGAATACACATGCAGCTCTGCGCATGTCTGCATCCTGCCTCAGGCTGGTCGGTGGCTTGGCTGGATAAGGCATTTGAGGCTGATGGATAATTCTGGTAATGTCAAAGGCACCGCTTCATTGCCTTCTAGTTTCCAGCATGGCTGGTGAAGAGATGGGTACTCTTCTGCTGCTTATTTCTTTGTAAGTTGCTCATTTTCCCCATCTGCACCTTTTGGGTTGTCGCTTTATCCACGATGCCTTGAAGTCACACAGTAACGTGCACATAGCTGGGTCTTGTCTCATCCTGCTGTCACCACTGGGCCCTTCCCATCGGAAGATGTGACACTGCCTCTCCTGCTTCTGTCGTATTGCTTTAGAATTTAGAAACCAAAAATGTATCTTCTTTGCACTCTGTGAGGGCGCTGCTCGCTGGGTATAAGGGCCTGCGGAACAGAGCCCGTCAGTTCTCTCCTCTGCGCTTGAGTTTTCATGGCGAGGAGTGGGAGGGTAGCATCCAAGCTCTTCTACCTCCTGTCTCACACTGGCTCTAGGCCGTAGACTTCACACTTGGCCCAGCCCAGCACACGCAGGAGGAAGACTGGGTCTGCCAGGGCTGCCACAAGGGGACGGCCCAGGCTGTGGGCGCCAACAACAGGAGCTTATTTTCTCACAGTTCTGGGGGCTGGAAGTTGAAGCCAAGGTGCTGGCCAGGTTGGTTCCTCCCAAGGCCTCTCTCGATGGCTTGCAGGTGACACCTTCTCATCATGCCCTCACATGGCTGTCACTCGGTGCTCATACACCCTGGTGTCTCTTGGTGTCTTTGGGTTTCCTCTAATGAGGAAGCCGAGCAGACTGAATCTGGATCCGTCTGTTTAACCTAACAAGCTCTCTAAAGGCCTTATCTCCAAACACAGCTATGCCTTCTGAGATTCTGGGCATTAGGGCTTTAAGATGTGGATTTGGGGGAACACAATTAGATCCATATCAGATGGGGTGCCCAGGAATGATTAGAAATGTGGGACTCAGTCCAGTCACTGGGTCGCAGGCCAGGCAAAAGGGAACAGACACAAATCAGGATGGACAGACCCTGTGTGGCTCATATCATCACCAATGCCCACTCTGGGAGGCAGCTGCGAAAGAGAATGTGCTGCCCCCCACTCCAGCTCCTCGCTGGTCCTCCAGGGAATCCATGCATCTCCCCGGGTGCCATGCACACGGCCAGAGCAGAAATAACTCTGGTGGGTCAGGTGTAGACACTGCAGGACAGGGCCACTGCCGCATACCTCTAGCATGACATTGGGCCACCCCATGAATCACTTTTCCCACATGCCTTCCTGAATCCCCAAGCTCCCTCAGCATTTTCCCCTAGATCCATGGACTATAGTACACAAAGTGTTACTAATATAAATGGAGTCAAGAAACTAAGCACAAATGGAACTGCAGATTCCAGTGGCCTCAGAGTCAGGCAGGTAACGTGAACAAAGGAGACAGGGGAGTCTTTAAGAGGGAGATGGGAGGGCAGACCGTGGGTGAGTGGAAAGTGGCTGCCCTGCCAAAAAGCATTTAAATACGATGTGCTTCACAACACCCTCCTAGCCACACACCCCGCACGCGTGCCAGCCAGACACAGCCTCCACACATCCCGCTTGTGCCCCGCAGTGAGCAAATGGCTCAGAGTGGGCTGTGAAATAGAAACACAGATGTAGTTTCGAGTCTTAGCTTCTTACCTGGGTAACACAGTCTAGTCTCAGACCCTAGAGCGGTTGTGGCGAAGATGTGAAATAAAGCATGCAATGTGCTTAAGGCAGGGCCCAGAGCATGATAAGTGCTTAAAATTAATAGTAGCTATTACTACTGGGTTGAATCAGAAAATAATGATGGTGATTATTAAAAAAACAACAAAAATGCCCTCTTCCAGAGCATGTATGATCGTGTTCATCGTGGAGCGCCAGCGCCTCTTAGTGGTCAAAATTAAGAACTGCAGTGCAAAGTAACTAAAGCTAGTAACCAGTTCAGCCATAAGCAATACTGGGCATTCACATTCACCTGCACGCTTGGCTTCCATATTCAATTCGACCAACCATTACAGCCACATGGAGCAGCTCCATAATTTAATAAGACTGTATAAAACTACCACATGTGGTGCACACTGGCTATGCTCCTAGGCTGTTCCTGGCACTAACCTAGCACGCTCACCAGCTCAGAACAGCCCAGCCCCACCCTGCCAATGTCTTGTTCTCATGTAAACAGGAGAAACAGGTGGGCACCCAGCTGTTACTATTTATTTATTTAGTACTGGGGACTGAACCCCGTGTCTTCACACTGAACTATCCCTGGCTTCCACCTGCCCCCCAACTCCTCCATCTTTGCTCCACCTTGAGCCCATCTCATTAAGTCACTTGGTTGCCCCAGGCTGGGGCTGATCCTCCTGCCTCAAGCTCCCAGAGTGCTGGGATTACAGGTGTGCAGCACAGTGGGGTTTTTCCCCTATTGGGTAGCAGTGGGGAGCAGTCACTTGATTGGAGTCCCTGCCTGGAAAGATCTTCCGTGGGTGCTGGGAATTTCACTGGAGCAAACTCTTCCCTTGGGTTATGCATTGCTCTATCTTGACTTCACTTTTAAATCAAAAGTGCCCTGGAAGGGTGACTTATCCTAAAGAGCAAGTGAGGATGAATTTATCTTGTTTCCTCCATGGATAGGAGAGGCCTGGGGTCACTCAGGCTGGAGGACACTCTGTTGTCATCACCCTCATCTGGCTCTCCCTCCACCTGCGCATCCCTGCCCCGCTGCTTGCTGTTGCTGGACTACAGCAGCCTCAAAGGCCATGAGAGGGAAAGGGCTGTGTAGGATGGAGAGACCTCACCCCCGAGCTCACTGGGCTGTCCCCAGCAGGTGGAGGACCAAAGTTTCCCCACCGTTTAACCAACCAGCCAGAGCTCTAAACTTCTCCTTTGCAGCCCTTGGCTCCTTTATTTTATTTTATTTTGCTATGTTTTGGTACTGGAGGCAGAGCTCAGGAGCACTCTACCACTGAGATCTACCCCTAGGCTTTTTATTTTTTATTTTGAGACAGAGTTTCACTAAGTTGCCCAAATGTGACTCAAACCTATGATCTTCCTGCCTCAGCCTCCCTCAGTGCTGGGATTATAGGCATGTACTACAGTGCCCAGCTTGGGTTGATGAATTTTGACAAATGCATGTGCCACCACCATCCCAGTCAAGATACACAACATTCCCATCATACAAGAAATTCCCCCACACCCCTTCCAACCTAACCCAACCCTACTGCCCCAAGCAGCAAGAGTGTTGCTTTTCTGTCACTCTGGTTTAGCCTTTTCTAGAATTAATTTCATATGAATAGAAGCATCAGTAGGTATTATTTATGAATCTGCTTCTTTCACTTGATGCAATGGATTTTAATTTAATCCATATTTCTGCCTGCAAATCTATAATTTGTTCCTTGTTATTCCTGAGTAGGACTCCACTGTAAGGGATGGAGCACAGTTTGTTGATAGTCATATGTGCTGTTTCTGGTTTTTGGCAACGATGCCCAAAGCTGTGATGAACATTCTTGCACAAGTCTCTCTGGGCATATGTTTTCATTTATTTTGGGTAAATACGTGGGAGTGAAAACACTGGATCATAGGGTAGCTATATGTTTAACTTCAGGAAAAACTGCCAAACTGTCTTCCAAAGCGGGTGCAGACAATCTGGCCAACTAATTTTAACTACTCATCTGATAAACCCTAACCAACTACCAACTGACCTGCTCCAGACAAACACCATGTGATTAATTAGCTGGGTTTCTGGGACCTGGAGTGGCTCCCAGAGACAGGCTTGCTGCTGAGCAGAAGCCAAGGATAAAGTTCGGGAAGGTTGCCTGGCTGACTGGCCAGCCGCCCGGCCTCCTGCTCCAGCTCCCCATGCTGGTTTCTGAGGGGCCAGGCCCAAGCCCCCTGATGAAGGAAAAATTCTTAGATGTCCAGAACTTAACAAAGGCAGTTAAATCAGTGAACAGCTATAGGGTGGAGGATGGGCAACAAAAACACTATTTTGCCTTCTTGAATATGCTTTGAACGCTTGGCTCAGTGGCTTAAGTGCCTGCTTGGCAGGCACAAGCTTGTGAGTTCGATTCCCAGTGTGGCAAAACCAAAACAAAACAAAACAAAAAAAATCTCTAGGGCCAGAAGTTTGACTCAGTGGCTTAAGCGCCTGTCTGGCAGGCGTGAGGTTGTGAGTTCGATCCCTGGTTCCACAAAAAAAAAAAAAAAAAAAAAAAAAAAAATTCTTGAACCCTTGACTTAAATCCCAGCGAGGCTGGCCACCAGGGCTGCTGTTACCTGTTCATTTGCAAACTTTCCAGACTGCTAACCCCGCCAATCCAATAGCAGCAATTCTCCTGATGGACACCCTCCTAACCCCAAAGTCTCCCTGCTCTGCCTTATCCCGCTCCTCTTTGGTGTCGCCAGCACGGGTTCGAGGTAAATACCATGTGCTTCCCCTCCCCCAGCTTTGTGAAGATGCTCAGCTCCAGGCCTAGCCCTCCTGCTGGGAGCTGCAGGGATTGTCTGAGGACCTGGTCCTTTTTCTGACTGGCATCTGTAAGAGATCAGTAAACCCTTTCATTTCAAAGACTCCACGTCTCCAGAGTTTGGGGTCAACTGCCGTCTAAACAATTCCTCAGCAAAAGGCCCCCTCAGTCCCTCATAAGAGTCCCTGTGGAAAGAACGTGGCCAGGGGTATCCAGAGGCTGCAAGTAGCCAGGTGCAGGAGGAGAGAGAAGACAGGGTCTCTCTAGTCCCAGCCAGAGTCCAGTGCTCAGATATGGGGCTGTGAGGCCCCAGAGCGCACCAGAGATCTGAGAGATGAAGTCATCTAGCCTGTCAGAGGTGGAAAATCGTGTCACTAGCAGCGCAGCCCTGGCCTCATGTCAGTTATCTATGACTGGATCATTAAGTGCCCCAAAACCTATGGCTTAAAAATCACTCATTCTATCTCGTGGTTCTGTGGGTTGGCAGGGTGCTCCCTGTGGCTGGTGGGAGCTCTAGGAGAGCTGGAGCAGAGATGTACAAGATTGCTTCTCTCCCATCTCAGGGCCCAGTGGGGATAGTGGGGAGGAATATCTAGGGGTTGATTGTGTGGCTCTCTCTCCATCTATGCAACCTGTCTGCAGGGCCAGCTTGAGCTTCCTCACAGCACGGTGGTCCAAGGGGCACTGGATTTCTTCCATGGTCCAGTGAGTGGGTTGAATTGTGCTCTCCTCCCAACATTCATGTTCACCTAGGACCTCAGAATGTGGCTTTATTTGAGATAGGATCTCTGCAGCTGTAACTAGGTTAGATGAGGTCTTACTGGAGTAGGATGGCCGTAACTCCAATGACTTATCAGGAGAGTAGGGGACACACAGATCTGCAGGGAGAAGACCATGTGAAGAGGGAGGTCACAATGGCTATTGACACAAGCTGAGGAGCACCAAGGATGGCTGGCTGTCACGGAGCAGACGCCTGGAGAGATATGGAGCAGACTCATTGTTTTGGTTTGTGTTTAAACGTCCCCCCAAAGCCTCATGTGGTCATGGGGGGCAGGCCTTTTGAAGGTGACTGAGTCTAGTGCTTGTGATTGGTTCCTTATCTAGCACTGGGATTGGCCATGTGAGTGCTGTACCCACCCAGGGATGGTGGCTGATACACAATATAGGGGAGGGAAGGAGATGTGCTTTTCTCCCTTTTTCCCTTTTCAGTCTAATCGCTTGCAGCTGTCATGAATGGTTGCCCCTTAGCCTTGTCACCCTACTTTGGAACCAAATGAGTATAGACTAAAACCTCCAAGAGCTGGGAGCTCAATAAACCTCTTCCTCCTTCCTTTTGGGTGTCTCAGCAATGAGAGAAAAGTAACCAAGACACTCATCCTCTGGGCCTCCAGGGGGAACTGACCCTGCTGATACCTTGCTTTCAGACCCAGCCTCCAAAACTGTGAGAAATCAAATTTCTGCAGTTGTAAGCCACCCAGTTGGTGGGAACTTGCTATAGTGCCCCCAGGACCAATGCTGTGCTACCTATCACAAGCTCCTGGCCCAGTAGCATTGAATGGCCAGTTTGCATTTGGTGGAGGTGGGGAAGTAGGGAAGGTGGCTGCTTTTATGTTACAGGATATAATGGAATACCTGGCCTCCAGTCATTGGATGTCAATAGCACCACCCTCAGGTATGACAAGTCAAAATATCCCACTGCAGTTTATACCAGGATTATTGTAGTCAGGGCTCATAAGGGAAAAGATTGAACACAGGACCCATAATTTATAGTATTATTTTATAATATTCACCCCAAGAATCAAATGCAAAAAAAAGTGTGGGAAATCTATCCACACACTAGAGACCTAAAGAATCCAACCGAGGGCCTGGATCTCACGGCAATGTCCTGCACGAGTCCAGCTGAAGACCTAGAGCCCACAACAATGTCTCACGGGAGTCTGTATCAAGGACCTGCATCGGGAAGGGCTAAAGGTCAGTGGTGGAAGCTAGAAAGTCTGTGCCAGTGGGATGAAGGATCTGTGCCAGCAGGCTGAGGGATCTGCAATGGAGCCAGGAAGGGATGCTCAAGGTAAGGACCAGAGCTCTCCTAAGAAAACTGCAGCCATCTTCAGCAACAGTGAAGACCCCAACTCCTCCAACAATGAGAACAGCTGAGTTCATGTTAAGAAAACCAGTGTGGCAAACTTCTCCAGGATAATCAACTGCACCCCATTTTCCCCTCCAGTTCTCTCTTTAACTGTTGGAAACGGTCCTCAGGTGGGCCACTCACACCCAGCACCACACTGATTCAGTTCAGCTTAGCGTTATAAGTTGACCATTAGTTATTCCACCAGAAGAATTTTCCCCCAAAGCCTCGTGAGCTCAGAGGAGGAGTTTGTGGAGTATGATTGGATTATAGGGGATACAGCCAGCTATAGCTGGCTTGGTATTAGGAGGTAGGGTCTGGTCAGAAGGGGTGGTCATTGTGGAAGTGACCTGGAAGGTACCTGTCCCTCCCTGGCTCCTCCCTTTGCTCTCTCTTCCCAGTTGCCATGCTGCGTGCAGCCTTCTTCCCCTTTGCCTGTCTGCCATGCTCTTTCTTCTTTGGAGCTGGCCAACTGTGAACTAAAACGTGAGCCAAAAGAAGCCTTTCCTCCATTAGGTTGCAGGTGTCAGATATGTTCCCAGTGGCCAGAAAAATAGCTAAGACACCCAGAGACTGTCCAGTGTCCCTGGAGGGAAAATTGCACCCCCAACCCCACATCGCCATCCTCACCCCTAGGGGTAGAGAGCTGTTTGGTTAAAGGAAGTCACGGGAGCAGGGGAAGAGACCATAGAAGCATGTAGATACCAGGCAGTTCATTAAGGACTGCTAAGGATGTTGACCACTTTGGGATGACCTCCAGCTTCCTTTGAGATTTGCAGGGCCCTCCCACTGGGATCTCCCCAGGACCTGGGTCCCGTGGCTGCATCTGAAGAACTGAGCCACCAGTGACAGCATCAAAAGCTGTAACCTGAGCTAAGTGTCAAGCGTCACCTGTGACTCTGGGGGCCGTGGCATATTTGCTGTGAACATGAGCAGGAGATTTCAAATCATCACACAACTCCCCACATGTGCGAGAAGTGAGGAAATGGTCTGAAGCCCCAAGGTTTGCCCTGGGTGGATTTGGGCGTCAGGCAGGCAAGACATGAATGTACAAGTATCCAGGTTGGGCACTGCAAAAAAAGGATGCTTCATCTAAAGACAATATGGGCAACATATACTAACTCACCTGAGTGGCAGAGGTAGAGACTCAAGACTCCCACCTAAGTCCCTGAGCAACATAGTAAAGTCCTCACCTACCTAAATCCACACTGGCAGCCTTGGTCATATCACATTCCTGGGAGACCGTGTCCACCCCATGCCTCACCTGCACTCCAGCTCCGAGCCTGGCACACTGCACCCCAGCAGCTGGGATAGGGGTGCATGTGGGCACCTGTGTATGCAGCTGAGCTTACCTGGGGGAAGCAGCTTAGGATTTGCCTGATTTCTTCAATGTTGCCTACCATCTGGACACTGATCAAAAAGGATGGCTTTTTGTTTGCTTGCTTCATTTTTACTGATGAATTTTCACATTTACACCTCTATAGCCACAGTCCAGATCAAAACAGAACATTCCCATCAACGCTCAAGATTTCCAAGAGCCTTTCTTCGTCTCTAACACAACCCTCCTCCCGCCTCCACCCCTGCCAACCACTCTTCTGACTCTTGTTGCCATAAATCAAGGTGCTGATCTATAATTTCATGTAAGTGGACTCATAGTGTTAACTTTTGTGCCTTTTTTAATCTCATTTTTGAAGATTTATTCCTTTAGTTGCATATGTCAACCAGCTGTGCTTTTTATTGGTGTACACTATGACGAAAGGAAGTTGACTAATGAAATTATGGTTAGTAAGCTGGATCCTGCTGCTCACATCCCAGTGCCAGAATCCCCTCTTCCCTCTCCTCCCGCTTCCCCTTTCTGGTCAGGACTGCGGTCATCCAGTGTACCAGGAGGGACCGTCCTGCCTCGGTGCTGCAGTCCCCAGGGCTGCCTCTGACTGCTCAGGTTATGAAATGACGCGCTGACTTAAAAATTATTGGAGGGAGAGATGCCTTCCTCTAATTTGCACCCCAGGCCTGGCTGGTTGGCAGTGGCTACCAGCACTGTGCCAGACAGGCAGGGATGGCAAAAGGTCTCAACCTCCCCAACCTAGAGTCCTTCAAGGGCTGTCTGGGCCTTGACACCCATTGCCCCAACTGAAATGGAACAGCACATCCAGGACAGACAGTCACACTCAGCTTCTCACGGAGCAGATGAGGCCCTCACTACCGCAGTACACAGCTGATCGCTGCTCAGGCCACTGGACTTCAGGTTCTTTATCCTGCCTTCAAAGACCTCCAAGTTCTGCCCCAACACATCCTTGAGACTTTGTCCCACTGTGGTCCCTCCCATTCCCCGCAGTCTGCAGGTACCTTGGACACTTCCGCGACCAGGGAGCTGCAGAGCACACAGCTGTGGGACCAACAGCTCTGAGGCCCTTCCAACCTCAGCACCCTCGTCTGCACGGTGGGCCTCATGGTGGCTGATTTATCCTGGCTTGTTGGGAGGATCTGCACTTGGAACAGTCCAAAAGATGTTGGGTGGAAACTTAATGTCCCAATTTGCAGGTTAATGGAATTGGAGGTGGGGGTTTGAGAGGGAATTAGGATTACATGAAATCATGAGGGCCCAGGGCTGGGAATTTGGCTCAGTAACTTAAGTGTCTGCCTGGCAGGCACGAGGTTGTGAGTTCGATCCCCAGTGCTGCCAAAAAAAAAAAAATCATAATGGCCTTTATGTTGATATCAGTGGCCTTGTATAAGGGGGCTAGGAGTGTAGTGCAGTGCTAGAATGCTTGCCTAGCATGAAAGAGGCCCTGGGTTGGATTCCCAGCAACACAAAAAAACAAAAAACAAAAAAAACAAAAGAAGAGGCAGAGAGACCTGGGCTGACATGCATTCACTCTGTCTCACCATGAGATATCCTTCACTGTGTTATGAGGCAAGCACAACGTCTTGGACTTCCCACTTGCAGAACTGTGAGCTAAATATGCCTCTACTCTTTATATAGTACCCAGGCTGTGGTACTCAGGTACAGCAACAGAAAACTGAGACAGTGGGAGGGGGAAATGATAGAGTGAAGGCCCTAGCACAGTGCCTGATACCTGGATAAGGCATCAGGGAAGATCTCCATCTAGTGAATTGGGTTCTAGTAGAGAATAGTCAGAGAGGGCCCATGATCTTGGGTGAAAACATGCTTAGGTCCTCTGTTTTAGCTCATTTGAATAGCTATAAGTTGAACATCCTTAATGAGAAAACATGAAATCCAAAATACTCCAAAATCTAAAACTTTTTTTTGAGTGCCAATATGTCACTCCCAAGTGGAAAATTCCACACTTGACTTGATGTCACAGTCAAAATGCAGGCACACCAAAAAAAACACAAAAACCAACAACTCCAGCAAAACATTACCTTTGGCCTATGTGGAGGAGTGTATGAAATATAAATTAACTTCATGTTCAACTTGAGTCCATTTTCCAAGATCAGAAGTGTTTGGGATTTTGGAATATTTGCATCTACATAAGGATATGTATCAGGATGGAACCTAAGTCCAAACACAAAATTCACTCACGTTTCTTACATAACCTAAAAGTAATTCTACATAGTATTTTCAATAATTTTACGCATGAAACAAAGTGTCATAATGTGGTATTTTCTGCTTGTGGCATCATGTTGGTAGTACACTTAGTAACAAATGAGTCACTTCTTTCCCGGTGTTCAACTGTAAACTCCATACCACTCCAATGATTGTCAAGGCTTTCATAACCCTAAAACAGGAAAGTTGTGTGAGCACTTCCCCTCTCTCCAACCTGAAACCAAACATCACTCTAAGGAGTATCCAGGCTTAAGCTTAGGAGGGTGCACAGATTGTTGACATCAGAGAAAGCAACAGTGGGAGGCACCTTGAATCAGTGGTGTCTGACCCTATAAATACTGGAAGCCTCTCTCAGACCCTTCCTCACACCAGAAGCCTGAGTTATTGATTCCCTTTCTGCATTTGTAGCAGAAGACGCCTCTCCCCTCAACCCCCCAGCCAGTATACTTTAGTTTGTTAGTTGCCCAGGTAATAGTTCTGGTTACAGTTCCTGTTGCTTTTGTTTCTTAGAAATGGCTGGTCACTATGATGCATACTAAGGACCAATCCCCAGGCAAGCCATTCGGGGCCCAGGAAGAGAGAAGTCAGATAGCACCGTGAGCCTACCGGTGTAAGAGCTGAGAATCAAAAATCTCCCACACCCTACACCCCACCCTCCGTAGGCAACCGGCTGGTTCAGAGGACAGGCTGAGTTGACACCAACTGAGGTTCAAAAAAGCAACAGAATGCTTGTATTGTTTGGTTGACTTTGCAGGTCTGGGGCAGCGGTCTGAGCATCTTTTGGGAGGATGGCAGTATAGCAAATATGGGGGATTTCCTACTATCTCGTTTTTGAGGTCCAATATTGTTCCCCCTGTTTTGTTTTGTTCTGATTGTTTTGCTTTATTCGGTGCTCTGTTTTGAATGGTTTTATTCTGTTTTGTTTTGGTTTGATTTTGCTGTATCTAATGGAATGGACAACTATTGTGATGATAACAAGATATATTATGTTAGTCATTGTTGTTTTCCTGCTATACTGCTTCAAAGTTTGGTACCAATTTCAACGCTTTGTTGTGGTTGGCTTTATTCTGTTTTGTTTCGTTGGGTTTTATTACCTTTAAAAAAAAAAAAAAGATTGTTCCACAGCCAAGGGTGTATGAGTCAACCAAAAAAACAAACAAACAAAAAAGAACCAATCCCCAATTGACAAGTCATTCTGCCTCTGTACTTTCTGCTTGCTTATCCCATATAAGCCCTAGACACCAGAGAGCAGGGCCTGCATTTTGAGGAACAATTGATTCCTAGTCAGTGCCCATCGGATGTTAAATAAATCTGTCTCCAAATCCTGGGCATCGTTTTGGTGTCTCTGCTTGCCGTTGCACCTTCACCCACTTTTTCTCTTCATCCTTCTGCCTGTTCCTGCACCGTCCTGTGATCGTCAATAGATGCAGCTACTTACTACACACTATGAGGTGTGTGCTTGGCAATTCTTTCCTTGTTGTACACAAGAACCTACACTATTTTTGGCCCACTCAACTATAGTATCAGTGTACAAAAAGTTTCAGGTGATTTGGGCTACCTGGATTAAGAGATGCTCATTCTACATATTTTAAAAATCTGCATATCTAAAATTTTACATAAATTTTTATACTGAAAAGATCATTTTCTACACACAAGTTTTTGAGATATATAATTTAAGCTACTTTTTTTTTTTTTTTTTTTTTTTTTTTTGCTGGCCCTCAACAACTTTGCGCCCAAACCTCTGGCTCCTCTGGTAGGAATGGCAATGTTAGCAATAATAACATTGATAATGACAAGTAACACTGAGTGTCTATCACATTCTGGACCCTTCTTATGTACAAGGATAACTTCATTTCATTTGGTATCCGAAGCAGGGAAGTACTATGGTTTGGATCTTGTTGACTGTGGTCTCCTGAATGTTCGTGTGCTGGAGATTTGATCCCCAGTGTGGCAGAGTTGAGGCAATGGAAGCTTTCAAAGGTGAGGCCCAGTGGAAAGTGATTGTTGGGGGCATCACCCTTGGAAGACACATATTTCTTATGAGACCCCAATTAGTTCTGGGTTGATATAAAGAGCAGGCCTGACCCCTGAGTCCCTCTGGCTTCATTTCACCATCTCTTCAGCATTTTCTGAGGCCCTCACTATAGGCTGAATGGATGGGACTCCCTGATTTTAGAGTTTCAGCCCCCCAAAACTGTAAGCTAAATCTCTTTTCTTTATAAAGTACTTACCCTCAAGTATTTTTACTATAGCAATGGAGAATACCTGGTGTCAGCTGTTGCTCGGTGTTTTATGCAGCTTGTGGAAATGGCCCTAATTTTGTTCACGCTTCTGGCAATGATTCCTTGCTGGACCATATGACTTGCTCTGGCCAGTGGAATAGTAGCAAATGTGGTGCAATTGGAGATTTAAAAAGTGCTTACCACTAGAGCTTGCTCTCTCCCTGTCTTTGGAACCCTATTGCTCTGAGAGTGAGGCCAACCTTACAGAGAAGAGGAAGGTGTTCCAGCTGATGTTAGGAAGCACCTGCCTCTCCAGCAACTGACTTCAGACATGAATGGGCTCCTGTGGCACTAAGTTAGCTTGACCTAAATTGCTAACAGTCCAGCTGTGCCTGACCCAAACTACCCTCACACAGAATTGTGAGCTCAATTGAGAGCCACCGCATTAAATCATTAAGTTCAGGCGACTGCATCCCTGGTACACTTAGATAGTTGATGGCTCCCTGTCACTGACTGATACTTGCAAACTTGACTTTGTCCCTTATTACTTGACCAGAAAACACTAACCTCATGCAAAAACCACATCCCACAATAAGCAGGCTCCTCACCAGAAAAAAGTCAAATGATGGCCAAAATCTGCCAGGCTTGAAAAGCTCACACATACTATGAATGTGCACCACGAGGCTCGATGACTGTAATCACCACCAAGGAGCACCTTCTGGGGGAAGGTGAACCCGAATCACCAGGCCCCTCCCTAGAGAATCACAGGCCACACATAGGTGTGTGGGGGCAGTCCTGACCCCACATTGAATTCTCCTGGATCCCACCCTATGCACCGCTTTGTTAGGCTGGTTCTAACTTGGATCCTCTGCCGGTAGTAAGCATGGCTTGCTCATTACTATAATGAAATACTTGAGGCAGTTAACTTTATAAAGGGAATTTACTGAGCCCACAGTATTGAAAGCTGAGATTCAAAGATCATGTGGCCTCATAAAAGTCTCTGGTGAGGATGTGATGGTGGAAGGCATCAAGGAAAAAGCACATGTAGGAGTTGGGGGATGGGGACACAATGTCACATGGGTAACCTGCGCCATCCCAGGCCAGCCTTGAGCTCAAGGCTCCCATCAGAGCTGCTTTAATCCCTTAGAAGAGGCCAGGGCCAGGAGGTGCACTGAGGGCGTGCCCGACTCTAACCAACCTTACCTGACTGGGCGCCTCCAATCCTGGGTCAGGAAGTGGTCTTCTCAAGGCTTCAGGTGATTCCAACTCAGCCCTCCCAGGCTGCCCCCAGTCTGCAGACCAGGCACCGCCCACCTGCTTCCCCTTGGTGGACTCTATCAGAGCCTCTGCAGAGCAGTGCAATTCCCTCCACCCCTCCAGGGCTCCCCAAGTCCATCCTCCTTCCTGGGGACCCAGAGGTCATCCCAGAACTCGGAAAACATCTTCACCACCCAGAATCTACCTCACTGGGTTGTCATAACTGCACTGCCTGGTAGGTGTGTCATGGGGCCAGGATTCTGGTTTCCACGGCAAGAGTGGAAACGGAGGCACAGACGGGCCGGACACAGTGAGTCAGCGATGCCACTGTAGCAAGAACCCTTGCTTCCGGTGACCGCCACTGAACTGGAGCCTACTGAAGGGTGGCAGGCACTGGCCCTCCACCTCTCACTGTGGCCACCAGCTGTGAGTGATGTCATGGGCAATGCTTGTTCCCACACAAGCCAGAGAACTGCAACCTTCCACTGATCTGAGGCATACGCCATGGGCGGGTCCCTTCCCCGAGGCTCCTAGAGTGTGGGGACAGCATCTGGGTCCTTTCTGAGTCATTCTGTGACTGTAGCTTTGGTGCCTGAATCACGTCCAGCCCTTTGGGGTTTGTGGATCCTCCATCAAGATGCAGCACGGTATGTGACGGAACTAGTGACTGTGACAGCAACTTCTCAGCTGCTTTCTACAGCTGGGCTTTACATAAGCTGTAGTGTTTACCCCTCATCACCCCCAGGAGGTGAGCAGAGTTATCACCCCCGTTTTATACATGAGGAAACTGAGGCTCCAAGAAGTGAGGGTGCCTGAGTGAAGACTAAGTCCAGGGCGCTGTCACGTCAAAGGGCAGCTCTTGCTGCTACCAAAAGCTGCTCAGAGGAGCTTCCAGAGGTCAGCTTTAGAAACAGACTCCACCATGGGAGTCCTGAGACTCATCTCGTGGCCTGGGGCCCCCCTGCTGCCCCTCAGGAAGCATTATAGGAACTTCGTTAGGAGCAAGGACACGGCCAGGCAAGGCCCAGCACCCCCAGCCTCTGCTGCCCACCTTGGCACCACCTTGTCCTGGGCCCCACAAGCAGACACAGCAGCCCAGCCTGAGCCTGTGAGCAGATGCAGGTTTATTATCGAAGACCCAGCATCCTGAACCCATACCCCAACACCAGCCCCAAAGTAGTCCCAGTAGCTCTGGTAGCCACAGGCTGGTCCCCGATGCTGGACCAGGCCCAGGAAACAAGAGCAATGACCTCAGTCAGAGCTGAGGCCTGCAGCCTGTCAGCCCTGAGCAGCTCCCATCCACCCGCCTCGTTCCCTTGGAGTCCAGAAAAGCCAAACACAGATGCAGAGCCCTGCAGGCCACGGCTGGCTGGGATGGGAGCGTCTGCAGGCTCCTCCCTGCAGAAAGGCAGTCTGGGGTTCCAGCCAAGCCACGAGGCCCCAGCGGGGCTGGAAACAGCAAGTGTGAAGCTGGGGGGCAAGGTTCCCGAGGACCGGGTGGGGAAAGGTCTGACCCCAAACACTCGGGTCCTGAGTTGCTGTGCGGAGGAACCTGGCCCCCATGCCTAAGCCCCTGAGGTTCACAGAAACGAAGGTAGAAGAGCAGCCACTCCCTCCACCTCTCCTGGGATGCCACTGCCATAACCTTCCCCAGGCCTGGAGGGGCCTGGAAGCCCTTTTCTTCCACACTCCTGGGGGCAGGAGCTTCAAGCCCTCAGCCCTTACGCCACTCCTAGGGAGCCCAAGGGCCACAGGCTCAGTGTGGTGCAAACCTCTTCAAGGAAGGTACATGCAAGTATCATCTTCTGCCAAACAAACTGAAAGGGGCTATTACTGTGCAGACTGCACCCAGCTGGAGCTCAGAAGTGTTCCTCTATTCCTGGGACATGTTTTCCTTCAGCACCTGCTGGAGAGTCTGCTCCACTGCCAGGACTTCTGTGCCATGCTCCCAAGTCCACAGTGGCCCTGGTCGGGGAGGGGACAACTCAATTCCGAGGGCATCACAGTCGCTGTAGCTTGCTGGCGCCAGGGCTGCTGCACAGTAACCCCAAGCAGACAGCCTTAAGTTCATCCCCAGCTGCAGGCTCAGACACACTCAAAAACAGGGGCCATCGAAACGGCACCTTACCCTCTTCCCACCCCACCTCTGTCTCCTGCTCAGCGGCTTCCTCGTGAAAGGCTCCAACTTGTTACACGTATGCCTCCCTGTGCTCCTGGGCCAGGAGGGAAGCTAACTGGACTGGTGGGGGAGGCAGAGCATTGCATGCTGGGATATTCGACTGAATCTATCATTTCCTCCACGTCGTCCAGAGCATCTGTAAGCCTGCGGCGGTGTATGCTGGGTAAGACTGCAGTGCCTGAGACGTTTCAGCAACCCCTCAGCTTCCTGGGTGGCCTCAGTCTACCAGGAGGAGTATTAAAGTGGGAGTGAGGTGGGAGAAAGAGGAAGGGATTTAACACTAGCATCCTACTTAGGTGACATCATCTAAAACACACAAAAGCCCAGGGAGGGGGTGCTGAGGGGCAAGGCGAGGGAGCAGATGAGGATGGGGGATGGGACGGCAGATCAGGAAACTCAGGAGACCAGGGCTCTTCCCTTGGGGCCTCCCCTGTCCCTGGATAGAATATGCCTGGAGCATTCCCAGATATTCTATTCCTTTGGCACCCCGACACGCAGCTTGGGCCCACGGGAGGTTCCTGAAATGCCTGTGGCACAGTGTGAGCTGGGCCTGGGGTTGCAGGTTGAGTCCTGTCCTCCGTGGTCACCTGCCTGGCATTGCAAAATGATGAGTCCTGGCATCCTCAGTGGAACTCCTGGCTCTGCAGAGACAGAACAGGGGCAAGTGAGGAAGGGAAGAAGCCACTCAGAAGCACAACTGCTGAGCAAGGCACAGGCCTCAGGCTGGGTCTCCCCTGTACCGCAGATCAGAGATGTGTCCCTGGCCTCTCATGGCCCGCTGATGCCTGCCTGCGTCTGCTTATTCGAGAATGCTGTCTCCCTGCTCTTCCCTCCTCCTCCCCTGCTACCATCTGGCTCACTCCTTTGCATCTTCAGGGCCTCAAAGTCATCACTGCCTACAGAAAGGGTTGCCAGGCCCTCTATGATGCAGGGAACCCACAGAGTGAGCACCTACAAGGCCGATACTGTCGATTTACATGGTGACGCCATGGGGATTTCCCCCTCTCTAAAGTGTGAGGCGGGGCAAGAGGGCAGAGACAGGAGGGTCTCACCAGCCCAGTGCACTAAGTCTAAATGGGGGACTTAGGGGAAGGGCAGCAAGAACTGTTTTTTTATTAATATTAATTCATTAATTAAAATTTATGTGTTTTTTGAGATAGGGTCTCGTTTTGCAATCCAGACTGGCCTTGGACTCACTATGTAGCCCAGGCTAGTCTTAAACTTGTGCCAATTCTCCTGCCTCAGTCCCCTGAGTGCTGAGGTTACAGGCGTGCACCATCACGCCTGTAATCAGCAAGAACTGTTTAGATTGGTGTGTGAACTACAGGACTTTCCCACCATGGGCTGCTCATATCTTAAGGGTCTGCTCTCACTGCTGGGGCAGGAGCGAGTCCCAGCACAGCCAGGGAATGAAAGAGTGAGTGAGTAAATGGAGCCCCAGGATGCACCTGACAGCAGGCGCTCGGCAGGTGTCGAGCCAGTGGAGTGTATGTGTGAGCACACTCGTGTCAGGGAGGATGTGATCCGACACACCCGTGCTCTGGGTCCCTGTTTCTGCTAGGAGTGGGCTTTAATTAACGCTGAACAGGATGACCAGAACAAAGCAGGCCTCTCCTTCTGCCCCCAGTCCCGATTCCCTATGGGCTCCTACCCTCCATCCCCTCCTCTGCCACACCTGGTAGACAAAGGTCAGGTCAGGAGGTGAACGAAGAGGATGGCCAGGCCGATGTTCAGCAGGATCACCATGCAGATGAGGACAGTGTTGGGGACCTGCAGCAGGAGAGACAGGCTGAGTCCCGGAGCCACTGGACACCCCAACCCAGGTTACGAGGCTGGGAAGCGGGGCAGAAACTTCTGGAAGGATCTCCGAAGTGTGTCCCCTGGTTTGTTCACTGGACACAGACCACGAGAGCCGGAAGAATTCTTGGAAATCATTAACCCCAACTCTCAGGGTCCAGAAACCACAGAGTGGTCCTGGAATGCAGGTCACACCCCCTTCCCGACCGCTGTCCCCTCCCCAGTGGCACTGCTCAGTCCCTCGGCCTCACTCAGTGTTCGCTGCTGCAGTCCCGCGATCCCGCTTCCCCTGGGCAGAGAGGTCCGGAAGCCAAGCCTCATGGGGCCCTTCCTCCACCCTCAGGAAGCCCTCCTTGCTACACCCCAGCAGATGCTGCTGGTGCCCGGACCACATCTCCCAGATGGAGCAGGCGCACCCATCCTCCTCTGCCCCTGCTCCCGAGAACTCTGCAGATGGGATCCCGGGGGCAAAGGTATCAGCCCCCCAGTGAGAGGGCTCTCCCTTGTCATTTGGGCTTCTACGACCCCTGGGATCAGGCCAAGGCTACACTGGACTATGCCACAGCCCCAGCCTACCCTGCTTCCACTGCCCTCCCCCTACCCCCAAGATCCCCAGCTCCCAGTCCTGTCTCAGGCCCTGAGGACTTGGGCACCTGGTCGCGCCTACGTTCTCACCTCTTCCACCTCCACCTCGGCCTCCGCCGCCAGCGCCGCCTCCTTGCGAGCCTTCTTCTTGGCCCCTGCCTTGGTCAGCCCTCGGGCCTCGGTCTTGCGGGCCTTCGCCTTGGGTTCGGCTTTGGGGACGATAGGCTTGGGGTCCAGCTTGGCGGGAGTGTGGGGCTCGGGCTCGGGGCTTCGGGATGTTGGGTTCTGCGCCGAGGCCGTGGCCGGGGACGAGGGCGCCGAGTCGGACCCGGAGACCTCGGCGTCGCGCTCGGGCTCGTCCTCGAAGGGCGGCGGCTGGGGCGGGCCTGTGCGCACCGCGTAGCTGTGGTAGCCCTGATACAGAGCCACCTCCGACTCGTGGGACTGCGCGGGCGGCGTCTGCAGCGCCTCGATGGCCATGTGCTCGGCGGCCGGGCGCGCGGGGCTGCGGCGGCCCGCGCCCTCGGACGGCGTCACGGGCCGGCTGCCCTCGCCGCCGGGCTCGCCGTTCCAGGCGCCCGGACTCAGCAGGCCGTCCTTGGCCGCTGCGGGCCGGGGCCGCTTGGGCTGTGGGGGTGTCCCGGTGGGCGATGGGGGGCCCTCGGGCTGCGGGTTCTCGCGCTCGTGCAGCTGCGGGCTCTCACGCGCCCGCGTCGGGGCACCCGCGGCGCCCGCGTCCCGCGTCGGGGGCTCCAGCAGGCTCTCCGAGTTCTCCAGGATCTCCTGGAGCAGCCGGCGCTTCTGATATTCCGGACCTGCCGGGGACAACCGGGGGAGACTGGATTGGAACCCGGGCCCCACTGCTGGATGACCCAGCACGTAATCTCTCCGGGTCCCAGCATTCGGTGCCAAGCACCAGGCACTGGTTTGAGCAGTCTCCTAGTATGAACTCACTTGTTTTAATAACCCCGAGGCTGGTGTGACGTGGACCTCCATTTCACAGATGGAAAATGGGAACCCCACAGAAGTCGAATCACTCACCCAGTGTCACACAGCAAAAGTCTCACTGTGACCCTGGTCGCTTTCAATTCCCTTTAGTAAAAATGAGCCTAAGCATATCGATTCCATATTATTGTTAGAGTTAATGCTGGAGAAAATGTGTGTAAAATTATCAGTTCAGCGCTGGCATAGTTAGGTACGCCAGTGTGCTTCCTGGGACCAGCAGGGGGAGCACCGTGACCACCAGTGATGGACGGACATCCATGCGCAGCCCCGTGGGCGCGCTGCCCTCCTGTCTTCCACCCAGTGTCCCTCTGGTCCCCTTGCTGCAGCCAAAAGAATGCTTAGCAGACACCCATCCCGTCACTCGCAAACTCCCCCAATGCAAGAACACCTATCCCAGCCCCGGGGCTCCTGCTGCTCCGCCAGATGTGCTCTGCACCTGCGTCGGTGGGTGAGTGGTCTCTTCACTCCGCAGCCTCCTGCCTCACCATCTATTTACTGCCTGTTTTCCATTGAGCTTCCCACCTGCCTCTCTCTTCCGAGTTTCCGTGCCTCTGCACCTGCAGGCCCTTCCTCCGAGGTCACCTGTCCCTCCTAGTACTACCTGGTGTGGTAGTTCTCAAAGCGTGGCAGCGGCAGCACCCAGGCCTTGTTAGGAACACATAGCTATGGGGTCCATTCCAGATCCAAAAACATCAGGGACTCATTGATGGGCCCCCACAAACTAGGTCAAGTTTGGGACTCACTGACCTAATGGGGCCTTCAAGATGTGGCCCAAATGGCCTCACCCGGAACACCTCCCTTTGCCTGACCGGGTGAAGCGCTTCCTATGAGCGCCCGTGGTCCTGTGAGGCTTAATCCTGAGTTCAGTTGCTGGGAGCATACTGCGGACTTTACATGCATGTACTCAATGTTCAAAAAAAAAAAAAATAGGGGCGAGGTGGGATATACCTCCGTGGTAGAGCACTTGCCAAGCATGCATATGGCCCTGGGTTTGACTCCCAGCACCACCCCCCAAAATGGAGTAGGGACTATTCTTACACCCATGTTACAGACCAGGAATCTGAGGCTTCCAAGATCTCATAGTTGGTAATCAATAAAATCAGGATTTGAGCCCATGCCATCTGTATGCCTCATCCCATGCTATGCTGTCTTCGTGATACATTCTCTGCTCCTTCCAGATTCTGGGCCCCACATGCACAGCCCCAGAGTTCAGCACAGTGCCTGACTCACAGGCACTGCTGAATTAACGCTTGACAAACTGTTCAGGAGCAGGAAGCTCTATTGCCCCCTCGTCCACCAGAGACCTGCTTCTCCTCTAAGCTTCACCAGCTCCGACCCTCTCTGTCTTGCTCAGAATAGAGGGAAGAGCCAGGCTGGGGTGGCAGCTCCTGCTAACCCCACCACCACAACCTCAGCATGAAGGCAGGGATGTGCTCCCCATCCATGTTCCCTTGCCCCTTCCTACCCTTTTTACACCATGGCCCAGAGTTTCCCAAACTCAGAAGCATTCGAGAGCCCTGTTAGGCATCTCCACTTGGCAGCAAGCAAAGAAAAGTGCCCAGTCCTGGGGCCCCTCCCCACCCTGGCTGGCCCTACCTGGCTGGTAGAAGTCTGGAGCCAGCTCCCTGGCCAAAGTGCGGGCAATGTTGGACTCCTGGTTGGCGGCCAGGGCAGCCTGCTCTGCTGCCTCAGCTTTGGCCTTGGCATGGCTTGTCCTGAGGAAAAAACACGGCAGGAGATTTAGGATCCCGTCAGAGAACCAGCCCGACTCCTTTCCTCCCCGACCCACAGAGCAGAGACACCCTGGATACAGCGTTCTCTCATCTAGGTCAGTGGTGGCGAACCTACGGCACACAGGTCACAGCGGGCACGCACAGCCCTCTGCTGGCACAGGAGCCAAGTCGTCGCAGAAGCCAAGCATCAGATAACAACTGTTTTTCTGAAACTAAAACCTCAGTATTCAGGTTTAATTGCAGTGTTGGCACTTTGCGATAAATAGGTGGATTTGGGGTTGCATTTGGGCACTCGGTTTCTAAAACATTCGCCATCACTAATCTACGCAGTCAGTGACTACCCAGGCCTGTAGCCCAGGCTGTCGTGTATTCTCCCAACCATTTTATCCATTTTCAGCACTCATGGACATTTCCCAGACTCCGCTGCATTTAGTGTGACCAAGTGACAGCAGTCTGGTCCATACATTGTGGGAAGAAATGATGTTTGCTACTTCGAAGCCTGACCCATAAAAACTTTCCCCATCTCTAGAGACCAAGGTCCCAGAACAGGGTGTTCAACCTCTTTTATGTCACAGACCTCTTTGGCAGTCTGATGAAGCCCGTGGACCCCTTGTCAGGACAGTGTTTTAAAATGCATACAGTACACAGTGGTAAAAAGGGTTGCAGGGCTGGGTTGGTGATGCATGCCTATAATCAGTTCCAACACTCTGGGGGCTGAGGCAGGAAGATTTCCCTGAGTTTGAGGCCAGCCTGAACTACCTAATGAGACCCTGTCTCCAAAAACCAGGAAGGTGGGTGGCTAGCATGCAGTTATACTGACATGCTGTTATCAAAATATTGAAAAGAAAAGATCTGTAATACAATAATGTATATTCTTTCTTAATACTTGAAAGTATCCATTGAGTTTACTACCATTATTTAAAAGTACAGATAAAAGATACTTCATGTTTTCATTCTGATGACAAAATCACAGATTCTGCTGTTACCATGGTTTACTGCTTATTCCATAACTGAAGAAAACGCTGAATTTCAGTTTGTGGTTAAAGACACAGTTGCCCCTGTAGTAGATACATTTGACGTCCTTCCAGGTCCCTTCGCTGGATAAAAGCACCTACCGTCTGGCTGCTAAGGTGTTGGTTGCTACTGGGTCACTGCTACTTCTGAGACTTGCAACCAACAGAAGTCACTTTGTTCCAGAAGGTACAGTACCACTTCCCCACACATCAGCTCCACCAAAGCCTTGCTGAAGCTGGCCAGTCCCCCTTTCTCAAGAGCAACGCCCCCAACCACAGGGTACAGTTCTTGCTCCAGAGCCTCCTGTGCCGGAGGTCAGTGAAGGCGAACCTTTCAAAGCTTTCAATGATGCAAATGGCCCACTGTGGCACCTGTACCACAGGTTCACCACCACTGCCCTAGGCTGAACTGGGGCTCCAGGTGAGACTCACCCCACTAGGCTCCTCCCCATTATCCCAGTTCTCTCACTCCCCTCTCTTTGACAGCACTCCCTCCATAAATGAGGAATGAGCTGAGGAATCCCCAGGTCAGGCCCTAACTTCACCAATAACCTGAATTCTATCCACAAAAGTCCCAGTGGACTCCAAGTTAGTAAAGGCAGTGGAAAGAACCTGAGTCAGTGGATGAACAGAGCGAGGACCTCTCCCCCGTCCCACACTAAATGTGACAAGAGCAAACATTAAACATCCATCATGTTAGGTACCTGAGACTTGAGAGCTGTTTGTATCAGCTGTGTAGAGTCACAAAGATTATCACATATCATCATCCTAACACCTTAGGAAGCCATGCTGTTAGTACCCCTATTTTACAGAAAAGGAAGCCAAGGCGCAAATAGGTTAAATAAATAACGCGTAGGGTCACAGAGTGGGGAAGCACAGGAGTCGAGATTCTGAGCGCTAACTCCATGTACTTGATTGAGCACTACTCTGGAGCACGCTTCGTGCTTGGCCAGGAGCCGAAGACTGAAACCCATGCAGACTCATTATCGAGTCAAATACAATTTAAATAAAAAGCGTTCAACAGAACTTGCTGAGAAGGAAAAGTATAGGATGTGTTATGGTTTAGATCCAAAATGCCCCTAAAATGCTGCTGCTGTATTCAGAGGTGGGGACTTTGGGAGGTGACTGAAGCATGGGAACGGAACTCATTAGTGGATTAATACAGTGATAAATTCATAGCTGAATATGGTGTCAGGAGCAGAGGTCTAGTCAGAAGAGGTGAGTCGCTGGGGCATGATTTAGAAGGGTGTGTTCTGTCCCCGGTTCCTCCCCGCCTCTCACTCTGCTTCCTGGCTGCCATAATGTGAGCAGCTATCCTCCACCAGGCCCTTCTTCCATGCTGTTTCTTCCTTGGAACCAACTGATTCTGGACTGAACCTACTGAAGCCATGTGCCAAATAAATGTCCCCTTTTTTAAATTGTGGGTATTGAGTATTTTGTTCCAGTGATAGTAAAGTGACTACAGAAAGCAATGGAAACACAGAACGGGAAGACATTGTATAGGTATAGGCAGAGGTGGTGGATGGTCAGGGAAGTTCCCTTGAGCATAGAACATTTAAGTTGCAACTTGAAGACACACATTCATTAGACCCAGGAGAAATAGAAAAGGACAGTGAGCCAGGTAGAAGGAAAAGCATATGCAAAGGCCCTGTAATAGGGCAAGAGCATGGTGTCCTTGGAGAAATGCAAGGTCTAGTCAAAGCAATTACATCTCTGAAGATGAGTTAATTCCTCAGGGAGCAGAAAGGAATGTATCCCTTTCCCTCAGTCTCCAACACACAGTGTGCCTACAATAAAAGAAATGAATTCCCTTTAGTTCCTACTATGCAGCAGGCATTTTATCTGTCTTATCCTTTTAATCCTCCAAACTGCCTCGAGGTGGTTTTCAATCATCCCTCTGTCACAGGCAGGGAAACTAAGGCTACTAAGGTATCTGGCAAGGCACTGACTGTGTGCCAAGGGCTTTATGGAATTACCTTACTTAACCCCCACTCACTCCATGTGATTATTGTCAACCCTTTTTCCAGAGGAGAAACTGCACGCAGAGGAAGATCCTAAAGAACCCACTCATACTTATGTGGCAAAGAAGTTAACAGCACCCAAAGTCAAACTGAGGTAATCTGGGGTTAGAGTGCATGCCCCAACCACGGCCCTTGGAGCCAGACTGCAAACCCAGCAATGCCTAATTTCCAAGGCGTTCTCTCCACTGCACCACACTGCCACACTGACGCCTGCAGAAAGGAAGAACACGCATGTGAATGCACACACACAGGCACGCGTGGCCACACATGGGGCAGCACCACAAAGAGATGAGGGCAGGCTTTGGGGTCAGCACCCTTGGACACCAATTTGGCTCTGCCCAAGGCGGGGTTACAGTAAAGTGAGGGTGGTATTTGATGCAACAAATTTGGCAAACAAGATAAATGACATTTTAATATTTATTCAAGTCCAAATTAATGCAAAAAATGCCTGATAAACACACTGTGAAGATACTGATTGAGTGACTGTATTGGGGTTTGAACCCAGGGTATCCAGCTCTTTCTCCAGCTCTTTCTTTCTTTTTTTTTTTTTTTTTTTCTTTTTGATTTTGAGACAGGATCTTACTAAGTCACTATGTTCCCCAGGCTGGACACAAACTTGCATTCCTCACGCCTCAACCTCCCAGAGTGCTGGGATTACAGGCACGTGCCACCATAACTGGCTAACGAAGACCACTTTGAATAAAGACTGGATTGGACCCTGGCATCCCTCCCTTACTGCACCCAAGGGGCTCCAGGACCTTGGGTATGTGGCTTTCTCGGTTTGTGCCTCAGTTTCTTGATCTGTAAAGTGGCGATAATAATTCTATCCTTGTGGAGCTGCTGTCAAAATGAAATAAGAGGCTTCATGTGACTGTGTTTAGCCCACGCACGGACCATGACAGTGATGACAATCAATAAGGGTGATGGTGGTGGTGGCTGAGGAAGAAGGGAGGAGGTCACGCGCAGCGTCAGAACGGAGTGTGGTGCGCGGGTATCTTCGGGCCCCATTTGGCTGCACGTGGGTGTGTGTGGGACAAAGTTCTCATTTTCAGATCCACACTTCCAGGAACCCGAAAGGGGGGTGGGGTGGGTAACAAACTCTCCAGCTGAGAAGATGGCCTTTTTTGGTTATGTGAGCTGAATGTCACTCATTTTCCAATGCCAGGGGAAGCTGAATGGCAGCCAGATCCCGGGACGGTCCTGGGGGACCCCCGGGGCAGCCAGCACAGGAGGCCCATGCACACAGCCCCAGGTAAGAAGGCTGCTGTGTGGGAAGGAAGCACAGTCTGGCTGACTGAACCCTTGGCCCTTCTCCCCACCCCATCCCACACCTCCGACCTCAGCTCCCAGCCCTCAGCCAGGAATCCGTGTTCTCCCGCACCCTCCCTCCCTGTCCCCCTCAGCATCCACAACCAATCGGTCACCATCTCCTGTCTCCCCTGCAAAGCTCCCTCCCACCTGGCGTGTCCCACCCCGCCTGGGGACCCCCTCCGCACACCTGCTCCCACACACAGTACACAGGGAGCTCTTACCCCGCACAGCCAAGGACCCTACCTCTTGCTTCTGAGCCTCCTCACATGCTCATAATAAAGCCCGCGCTACTTAACACAGCCTTCAGGGCTCCCCATCCCTGCAGTTGAAGGAGTCTGGATGGGACATACATACCAGGGCATCCCCCAGCATAAAGGGCTGGGGAACTGCTGTCCCCAGAGACCAGCACTCCCACTTACAGTGTGGCCATGTACCTCCACCCGCACCCCAGCATCCTCGCCCGCTGGGGCTGTCAGACATGCAAAGCACCGAGCTCTGCCCCAGACCTACTGAGTCAGGGTGCCCGGAATCTGTTCGTGGCCCTCCAGGCCCTCTGTTGTCACTGAAGTCTGAGAACATTGTGCTTGGCCTGTCCTGCTCCCAGTCTGCTCAATCTCCCGGGCAGCCTTGAATGTTTTTCTCTAAGCACCAAGATCCAGCCTTCTCTGAGCATCGGCTTTGCTAGCACAATGCAGGGATCCTCACTTCTCCTCTGCCCAATGGTCACAGCAGGACTGAGGCCTCTGGTGAGGGCCTCCTAAGGTGGCCCAGAGCCTGCTGGGGGATGGGAGGGAAGCAGCAACTGAGGCCTGGAGAAGCCGCCCTTCTTGGTGGCATTTGGATTTTCTTTCGTCAGCAGGGTTAAAAATAAGGTCAGTGGTTCTGGGATGGGACAGAGCTAGCATCCGACTGAACATGTCAGGGAGCGTGACCCTCCACTCTGGCCTCCTTCCCCCACCCCAGGCCCCGGGCTGCTTGCTTATAGCTGGCCTCATTTCCCATTTGTCTCCAGCAGGCATTGTGGTCTCCTAGGGTCAAAGGGGACATTCAGTGGAGTCACCCTAACTCCAGGCCTTGCTAGGTCTATTTCCTCTCCCGGCCACATTCCTACCTTAAAGAGTCAACTCAAGACAGCTACTTATGGGTTCATTCACTGAATATGACCATATGGAGTGCTGACCACATGCCAGGCACTGTTCTGGGCACTGCGGCATGACAGCAGGTGCAACAACCCCAAATTCCTCGCAAAGCTTACATTCTAGCGTAGCATTCAGCCACAAAACACAATAACAGACAAAATCTAAACCAGTCTCTGTTTCTGTTTCACCTTTAAGCTAAGAATGGTTATTGTATTTTAAGTGGAAAAAAAAACAAAGGAGTAATATCTATGACACATGAAAATTGTATAAAATTCAAATTTCAGTGTCCATATAAAGTTTTATTGGAATGCAGCCACACTCCTTCATTTACGTACGGTCTGGAGTTAGGCAGTTGCCATAGAGACTGCACGACAAGCAAAGCCAAAAATATTTCCCATCTGGCCCTCTACAGAAAAAGCTTGCCGCCCTCTGATCCACTGCATCCACTCAACAAATGTTTCTTCTCCTACTGTGATTGACAACATTAGCCTCGGTCATTTGTTGAGCACTCTGTGTCCAGCTCTGTGCTATGGTCTCTTTGACAGACAGGACCTTCAAGAGGTAGTATTACTTAATAGGATCCAGCTTGACATGACTACAGCCATTGGTCAAGACTGCCATCCTGCATGCGAGGTGACCTTGGAATGGATACCAAACCCCTCAGGACAAGCAAGTCATTAAGCCAGTCAGCACCATGTTGTGCTGGTCACAGAACTTAACTAGTGTCTGACATGCTAACAGGTTTTAAGACAGGCCAGGTACATCCCAGCTGCTCATGGCCCACCTTTGTGTAGCTTAGAGGATAAACACCTTCCTCCTGCCAGATGGTGAGGGGATTCTTTTCTCTTGCTGCCTCCCAAGCCACACTTCTGTCTGTAAGTCTCCAATAAATTGTGTTTTGTGCAATCCTCGATCCGCCTGCCTCTCTCTTCGGTCCCACAGTACCGTCCACCTGTGGTGGCCAGTTTTCTGCCACCTGACTAGGTCTTTCTGAAACACATTTTCTCAATCTCACACAGCTAGGAAGTGAATGTGCCCACATTCATCCATTATTCTAAGCCATGACCCTTCTGGCATCAACGGAGCCAGGTCCTCCACCAGGATGAAGAGGCCCCAGCAGCCACCTGGGAGCTCAGCCTCATGCAGCCCTGCCAGGCCAGTCTGGCCACATTTCTGGAGTCAGTGGATGAACACAACCTTGACGTAAAACCTCTAAATGGCCTAGTGGTGTGGTTAACGGGGCCACTGGCCAGGGCACTAGGGCCGGATTCCAGCTCTAGTCTCCAGAAAGTGGGTAGGTCTGAGTCTCCTGAGTCTTAGTTTCCTCATTGGCAAAATAACAGCACCTACCTAGGTAGGATGGTGTGAGGAGTGCGTCAGCCAACAGTCACATGGCTCTCAGGATACAGGCCAGAACATAGGAGGTATCACATAAGAGCTTGGTAAATAAAAGGCACAGCTTTTCAGAGAAGACTAAGCCAAAATCTACAGTGTACTAAATGTCACTAATTGCTCACTTTAGAATGAAAAAAAGTCCTTACAAGAAGTCCATGGTAGGTTTTTGGAGGATGGGGAACAGATCACTGGTATTGGCTCAGGCCTCTGCCAGTGTCCCCAGAGGCTGCACAAGTGGCTATGGGGACGGGACTGCCAAGTGTCTTCCTGAGACTGAATGTTTCAGATGCCACTGCCCTGCCCTCTCCCAAAATAGCCTCTCACTCCCAGCTCTGGCTAGCCAGGGCCATTTCCCTAAACAATCATAGTCGGGCTAATCAAGAGGACCTCAGAAAGCTCTAGGAGAAAGTCCCCACCCCCAGGATTGAGGCGAGATCACAGGGGAGCCCTGACTGACACACCCTTCCTCCCCTACCTGGGACTTCACTTGTTCTTATTTGGCAAATGTATGCTGAGACACTGCCGTGTCGCTCACTGACCCTGCCGTGAGACAGGCAGCATCCACCGGGAAGCCCCTTACCAGAGCAGTTAAGGGCGCAAACTCAAGTCCAAATCATAGCACTACTGTGTTCTCAGTATCTGATCTTAGTTCTTTAGCCTCAGTTTCTTCAATGGTGAAATACAGATTTTTTTTTCCTTTTAATATTACTGGTAGTCTGAAATGAGATAGCACAAAAGTGTTTAACACAAACTGAGTATGTAACAAATAACAGCTATCATTATCATTGTTTTTGTTATCATCTCTGCCTACCAGAATTGTTTTCCACAATTCCATCAACTGCAAAAAAGTGGGGAAGGATATATGCCATCTAAACACTTCTCAAGGTTCACCTACATGATGGCATTTATTAGCCCTTTCTGCCACTGTGTAGACAAATCATGTTTGTTCACCAGTTCATTGGTTAATGGAAATTTGGCTTGTTTCCGCCTTTTAGTTACTATGACAAATGGCTGTTACTGATGTTGATGCACAAATTTCTGTGTGGATGCCTGGTGCTTCTCTTGGGTATATCACCATGAGTAAAACTGCTGGGTCATGTGGTGACTCAATGTTTAACCTTTTGAGGAACTGTCAGATTATTTTTCAAAGCACCTGGACCATTTTACATTCTACTGGCAACATATGAGTGTTCCAAATTCTCCATATCCTCGCTAACCCCATTACTGTCTTTTTTAATTATAGCCATAATGACTAATGTGTGGCTTCCACGGTGTTTTTGAGTTATGTTTCCCCTAATGATGAATGCTTTCGAGCAATGTTTTCTGAACTCAATGGACACTTGCATATCTTCTTAGGAGAAATGTCTATTCAGATCCTATGCCAACATGTTTGGACTCTATTACTGAGTTGCAAAAGGGCTTTATAATTCCAGATACAAATTCCTTAACAAATATATTATTTGCAAGTATTTTTCCCCATTCTTTAGATTCAATTTTCACTTCTTTTTTTCTTTCTGTGGTACTGGAGAATGAACCCAGGGCTTCACACTCAGCTATATTCCCCTCTTTTTTATGTTTTATTTTGAGACAGGGTCTCACTAAGTTTCCCAGGTTGGGCTTGAACTCATGATCTTCATGCCTTAGCCTCCTAGGGTTGTCACTTTCTTAATGCTGCCCTTTGAAACATAAAATTTTCAAATTTTAATGAAGTCTGATTTATTTATTTATTTATTTATTTATTTATTTGGTCAGTTGGTCTTTTGGTGTCATAACTAAGAAGGTTTTACCTAGCCCCAAGGTCAAAACAATTTCCTCTCACATTTTCTTCTATGAGTTTTATAGATTTAGTTCTCCCAGTGAGGTCTATGAGCATTGCTTCTGATAAAGAAAAATGAGAAATAACCTAAGTGTCTGAACCAACTTACAGGGTAGAGACTTCCACCATTTTATGGATGGGAAAACTGAGGAATGGACATGTTAAGTCACCTACCCATGATTATTAAAGTGAAAGATGAGCCCCTGTTCTGGAAAGATGAGTCTGGTAGGAGGGATAAGACAAGATGAAAAGTCTTGAGAGAACAAATGGCAGGCTGCTAGGTAGGAGAAAGCCCATCTGGTTGGTTATGAGGTCCTAACTGGTATTTTATCATTTGTATTTTATAGTTATACAAATGGATGCTATATGTCTAGTATATATTATTAAAGAAATATGGCTTCTTTGCATAAAATTTTGAAAAAAAGTTTTGGTTTTTGTTTGTTTGTTTTTTCTGGCACTGGAGACTGAACCCTTTTGAAATGAGGTACATCCCCAGCCCATTTTTATAATTTTTTATTTTGAGACATGGTCTTGCTTAATTGCCCGGGCTGAGCTAGAATGTGTGATCCTCCTGCCTCAGGCCTCAGCAACTAGAGAAAAAAAAACTGCTATTTACATGTTGGCATTTTTTAGATGATGAGACACACAGCTGAATGACTGTGGGTGGCTTAAATTCTCTGTGACTCATTTTTTCCATCTGTAAAATGGGGATACAATAATCCCTATATCATAGAGCTGCTGGAAAAATAAAGTGAATAAACATACAGAAAGCATTTAGAACAGAGTCTGGCACAGAGGAAGCCCCACAGGAGCTTGTGTAATATTTGAAAATGGATTTGCTTGCTCTGGTTGAAGTGGAGGCAAGGGGTGGTAATAAGGGTGTAGGCTGAGTCTTGGGGCTGTGCTCCCTCGCCTGGGTCCTACATAGAACATCTGAACTTGGGCAGTGCAGCCAAAACCCACCAACCATGGAGCTGGTCCCTTCCAGATCATGTTAGATGGCAATGCTTGTCCCCTAAGAGCCTCCAGCCTAGTGAGAAGTCTCCTATCCTTGAGTGAGTGGCAGTGTAGCCTCCCAGCCTAGAGCAGCGAGGCAAAATTCCGAAAGCATTTCCTGAGTACGTGCCAGTCACTTGACTTACATGGTTGACTGAAAAATGGCTCCAAAAAGATCCAGCTCCTAATCCCAGGAACCTGTGAATGTTACCTTATTTGTCAAAACGGGCCTTGCAGATGTGGTTAAAATAAAGAACTTGAGAAGGCTGTCTGGAGTATCCAGGCAGGTCCTGAATACAATCAAGTGGCTAAAGAGGGAACAGAGCGAGATCTGGCAACACAAGAGCAGAAGCCAATGTGATGATGAAGCAGGTGTTCTGAGGGTAGAGGGAGTGGCCAGGAGCCAAGGACCTGGTGGCCACTAAGAGGCTAAGAAACAAGGAACAGGCCTCCACTCCCAACGTCCGGCAGGAAAGCCCTGCTGACAGCTCCACTTTAGCCCAGGGACACTGACTGCAGGCTTACAACCTCCGCAGCTAGAAGAGAATACAACTGTGTCTCATTGAGACACCAAGTTTGTGGTCACTTGTTACAGTAGCCATAGAACAACACTAAAATGACCCTGTGATCACGTATCACCTGCGAGACACCCCACTTTCCTGGGGAAGAAACGCAGGCTTAAGAAGTCCTCAAATTCTTAGCTAGAAAACATCAGAGCTGGCTGAAGCTAGAACCCAGGTCTGCCTGGCACCAAAGCCCTCGGCGACCCCTGTCCCTCCAATGCTTCAGTTCAGGCCTCTTTCCAGAAGGCCCAGCAGCCAGGACGGGTCACGACCCAGGCTCTCCCCCGCACCCCCTTCCCCCAGAGTCTTAGTGAGGTCCCAGCGTCCCTGCTGTCAGTCTGAGATGACCCAGTGCGCCCCTCACTCCCACAGGAGGGCTGGGCCGAGGGGCCTGAATTCCTGGCATCCTGCAGGCCTGAGGTCAAGCCGCACTTTAGCATCTGGTGAAAGGACACAGAGGGACCGGGACCTGCAGTCCTATCTGAGCTGGCTGCCCACAGGTAGGCCTTCACTGCTGACTTGACAGAGTGCTTCAAAGCAACCCAGAAATGTACACTTCCAATTTAACAATGATTTTTTCCAAACTGTCAGGAGAAGAATATTACAGCAAAATACTCAGAAGCCACCACAAGAATACCACAACTACTTTTTTTTTTTTTCAAGCCTTCCTTCTAGTCTGCCCGAGTATGCTCTTAGTTTTTTACAGGGCTGTGGACACAATATCTCATTTTGAGCCATCAGGGTGAAGAGTACGGAATCTGAAGTCATGCTGCCTAGATCTGAATCCCTGACTCTGGCATCCTAGCTGCGGGACCTGTACAACTCACTCTACCTCTCTGCATGCTTCCTCGCCTGAAAAATGAGGAAATGGCTCCTGGTGGTCACGCTCCTGTGTAATCTCCTACCAGTGTGTGTTTCCATCTCCCCCAGCCCCCACCTCCTCTTTTTGCCTTCTTTTTCCTCTTCTTCCTCTCTTCCTCTTTCTCTTCTTTTTTTTCTTCAGTGCTGGGGATTGACCCCCACAGCTTCCCCAGTGTAGTTCTGCCACTGAGCTACATCCCCAGCCCTTTTTGGAAACAGGGTCTGGCTAAGTTGCTCAGGTGGGACTCAAACTTGCAACCCTCCTCCTTCTGCCTCCCTTGGTGCTGGGATTACAGGTGTGTGACACCAAGCCTTCCTAAAACTGTGCTGCTAAGAACAGAGTAGGGCAAATGTGATAGGGTGTCTCTTCCACACTACCTTATAGAGTGTGATTGCCAGCAGCCTCTCCTGCTGGCTTTGATAAAGCAAGCTGCCATGCTGGGGAAGCCTCCATGGCCAAGAACTGAGGATGACCATCGTCAACAGCCAAGGAGGACATGAGGCCCACGGCAGATTGGCTACAGGAAACGGGATCCTGATGATCACCATGTGCATGAGCTGGGAGTAGAGCTCTCCTCGGTGCAGCCTTCAGATCAGACCACGATCCTCCTGGCCAATCGCCTGACTACATCCTTGTGAGGGGCTCTGAGCCAGAGGACCAGGTCCACCTGCCCTAATGCCTGACCTGCAGACACTGTAAGATAACTGATGTGCGTTGTTTTAAGCTGCTATGCTCAGGGGTAATTTGCTGTGCACTGATAGATAACTAATACAATGGGATAATAATGATGCCTGCTTCATAGGGTTGTTAGGAAAACTGAGTTAATGTCATAAAATCATAGGATAGTGTGTTGTACCAAGTACAAAAGTCTTAGCTATTACTATTATACTTTTTCTGCTTAAATACCTTTCCACATTTTCATAGATTCAGAGTTAATCATTTCATATTGTTTAACCCTTTTTTTCTTTAGGAATTGAGCATTTACATATTTTGTGCTCCGAGAAGCTGATCAACAAATATACTCAAACTATGCAACATGACAAATGTACAAGTATTTACTACATGCTGTTTGTCATAACAGCAAATGACTGGAAACAAACCCAAAGCCTGCAGCTTGGAACTGATTAAACGAATTACAGTATAGCCATTTGAAGACCTGTTAAGTAGCCAGTGCTGGGAATAAGACTGACCTTTATACTGATGCAGCATGATCCCAAGATATATTCAGTTAAAAAGCAAGATGGAAAGCTGAGGTAGGAGGATCACTGCGAGTTCCAGGTTAACCTGGGCTCCACACTGAGTTCGAGGCCAGCCTGAACTATGCAGCAAGACTGTCTCAAAAAAAAAAAAAAAAAAAAAAAAAGCAAGACAGAACACTTACATAAACATGCATGTTTGCTGTTCTCTATGTAGCACCTTTATGGAAGAAAGGGTTAGAAACATAATATAGGTTGCCTTCTGGTAAGGAATTTATGTGTCTAGGAACCAGGTAGAAAGAAGGAAGACAAAAATGCACGCACACACTCACACACACACCTGGATGGGTCATTTTCTTTTTGCTCCATCTCTTCCCCTTGCCGCCCTCCTGCCCCTACCCAAACATTCTCCACCTGGCTCTGCACCGGGGCTCTGTTCCCGTACCCTCATAGCCTGCATCACCCAGTGCCCTTGCTCTCCAGCTTCCAGCTGGTCCAGCCAGTAGGGGTATCAGTGATAGGCTGGTGGGCAGAGGAGGGAGAGGGCTGGGTGTTTCTTCCTCTCTCTTTCCTCCCATCTGACTCCCTCCTCCACAAGTGCAGCTCTGAACCCTCACCTGTCACCTCCTGTAATACTGCCATTTCCCCCTCTGGGAGACTAATGCCTGCCCTCTGCTGCTAGTCTTGGATGCCTTAATGCTCCTTGTTAGTTTTCTGCCCCATCTCTGTAATAGTGTCTTTATTAAACTCTTCCATTAAGCCCTTGGAATATACCTTTCCTTCCGAGGACCCTGCCTGACACTGGGGATTGAACTCACAATCTTACACCTGCCAGGCAGGCACTTACACCACTGGGCTAAATCCCAGGCCCTGATACGACACTTTTAGATTTGGATGTGCATATAGCACACCCTTTCAAAAATAAATAAATGCATATTTTAAAGGTCTACCATCTACTGATGCTAGAACTCTTAGAAGCACGGTTACATTTAGTCCCTATAGCAGCCTAAAGTGGTAGGTATTATGATGTCCACTCGGCAGCAGGTAAACTAGGCTCCCAGGGGCAGTGTGATCCATGGGTGCAGGTGTGTAGTCAAAAAGCACCGGACTACAAGGGAGACACAGTTGCTGAAACACAGCCAAGAAAGGGAAGTCAGAGAGCCCAGAAAGCTGGATTTCTGAGGACCCTATAGTCTCCACAAGGACTCTCACTTTTACACTGAATGAGATGGAAATTACTGGTGGCATGGTCTAACAAGTTTTCAAAGCTACACTCTAAAAGTGCTGTGCTGAAAATGGACCAACCTCATAAGGTAGGAAAAACGGATACAGAGAAATCAGACAGGAGCTAAACTGAATTGCAGAGGATTAGCCCTGTGCTTAATGTACCACAACAGCAGTAACAGCGGGAAGACACCACCCAATTCCGGATGTATGCTGATGGTAAAACCAACGTGATTTGCTGACAGATTCTATGTATGAAAACAGGGGAGAGGTATGAATTACAACTCTGATATTTTTGACCTGAGAAACAGGAAAAATTAAGGGATTATTCCAAATAGGTAAGATTATGAGAAGTACAGGAACTTGAGGTCAGAAATTTAGATATATTGTTTGAACATACTAAGTTTAAAATGCCCATTTAGACATCTAGGTAGAGATACAGGCAAACACTAGAGTAGTTCTTCATCAACAAATGAATGAGATTAGGATTGGACGATATTAGCAAAAGAGCTCAATCTGAAGGCTGATATACATTTAGAGGTCAGGAAGCTCTTAAAAATCAAGCAGAGGAGCCAGGTATGATGAAAAAAAAAGAAAAAAAAGCACTGGGCTAGGATAGGACTGCAGGTCCATCTAACTAAGCATGGGCTAAGCCTTGCTGAGGGGCCAATCACTGGTCAGGGCAAGATGGAGCTAGAGGATCTTTCACCTAGCTTCCTGCCTTCCCAGCAAGAAGCAGGCAGGGAAAAAGTGAAAACTCAGGTTTCCCAGGTGCTCCCACTCTGCCTGGTGCTCTCCAACACCTTCTTGGAGCTAGAGGCGTGACTGAGATGTGGGCTGGGGGTGAGGATGAGGATATCTAGCGACTGGTATGGGAAATGCCGGGACACCAACCATCGATTTTGGTATGGAAGCCCCTGCTGGCCAGGTGGCTCACTACTGAAATGCTGGGAGCAAAGGATATAGTGTCCTGTGCATAAGGACGGGTAGACAGGACAGCAGAGGGACGGGGTGGGAGAGAGACACTTGAGGGGCTCAGGTGCAGAATGTTTCCAAATTTGACAACTGGCTTGTCCTATGCAGTATCTAACTTGATGCTCGCCTTGGATATGTTTCCCTTCTTAGTCCCCATCAGATCTCCAGAGACTACGCCGAGCAAATCTGATTCAGCCATCTGCTGAAGACTTCACAGAGCCCACCCCAGTGCCTGAAGGACAACACGGAAATGCCTCAACCTAACTTAGCTCCTGCCAACCCCTCTGGTCTGACTCCACAGCCCTCCAGAAACTCCCAGTTCCTCGAATGTGTCCTGCCTATTGTTTGACCTCTTCTAATCCGCAGTGCGAGGAAGCTGAGACTCTGGGGGCATCTCCAGCACATGCAGACAGCAAGGGATGCGAACTCAGATCATCTGGCTCCAGAGTCTGTTTTCCCAACCCCTACACAGGATTGCCACAGGCACTAGATCTTGTCTCGGCCTCCTCTACGGAGACTGGCTTGGGCCTAGGTACACAGGAGGTGCTCATGGCAGCCTTGGACAAATGAGCCAACCCAGTACGTGATCAAGTCGCAGATATTAACAGAGGATGATATCTGAGACCCTTCCGGCCTCCTGTCCTGGAAACCTGGAAAGTGTTGGATACGCTCGAGACAGTCAGTGTTTCTTGTTGAGAAAGTGAGGCAAGACCCTGCCACCCATTCCAGAAGGCTGTGGCTGTCATCATGTTCTGGGAGGGGGACAGGGCCTGCTGAAGTACAGCTGCACCATTTGTTCCTTGGGTGCAGTCCAGCTGGAGGACGCTGAGGTCCCTGGACCCATGACCACCACCATCATCATTATCAGCAGGCAATACTTGCTATGCACCTTCTGTGTACCAGGCCCCGGGATAAACTACTTTGTTTTCTCACTTAATCCTCACAATACTCATAGCAGATATCACTACTCAGATGTCACTATCAATCTTCACTTTACAGGTGAGAAAGGGAAGTAACTCACATAGGCAGCAGAGAGGAAATGCAGGAATTCCATCACAGTTTACACCAAAATAAGAAGATGGAAGCATTAGTTAGCACTGGAGCTAGATAACTTGGTTTCTAACCTTAACTGCCCCATTTCCAACTTGGGTGGTCTTTGCCAAGTCATGGAACCTCTCAGTTTCCCTCTCTGTAAAATGGGTTGATAACAGTACTTAACTACCACTAGAACTCCTGAAAGGATTAAGTGAACCATGACAGGTGAAGTCATTTAATTGTGATACTATGTACCAGATCCTGGCCTAGACCTGAGGACCTAACGGTGAATGGGAGAGACACCTTTCCGGGCTTATGGGCCTGCGTAGCACACTGCCTGGCATACAGGATCCCTGAGAATAGTAGCTACTGTTTTTGGTATTATTGATCGGGGGTAGTTTTCCCCCCACAGGCTGGCCTGGAATTACCTGCTGAGCCCCTGCTGACTTAGCTCTGGGTGAGCTCTGCCTGCCCCGCCCCACCCAGCTGGTCAGCGGACCTGTGGTGGTGGCACCGAACTGGCCCAATGCAGCAGACATCTCCTGCCTAAATAAGGACAAGGCGCCCAGGGGAGCTTTCTGTGAGCCTGAGGAATGCGACAGCTGAGCTGGCCCTGCCTAGCACCGCCCCCGCCTCCCGCCCCTCTCCAGGTGGGGCTGGGCTGTGGCATTCCAGCTTTCCCCAGGGCAGACCCCAGCCGGGCCAACACCCCCTTAGGCCCCATTCAGAATGACTAGAAACTGATAAGGCGGCTGGAAAGGAATTCCAGGCAGCTGCAGTTGCTCCTGGGGGCACAGGAAGAAGGCCCAGGAGGGGCTACGCCCAGCCCCTCCCCCTCCAAGGGCCATCACCTCATTTGGTTCAAAGGCATCTCGAGATCCAAAGTGGACCCAGACTGTGCCAGGTTCCTAGGCTCCAGAGGAGGTTCCAGCCACTACTATCCTCCTGCCGCAGAGGCACCTCTTGGCAGTCATGGCTGGAGAGAGTCCCTGCCTCTCCAGGAGTGCAGAGGACACAGTCACTCCAAGCACTGGACAGGAAAGACCTGCCCAGTATGTCTTGCTGAGCTAGTGGCTCAGCAGGAAAACTCTAGCCCCAAAAGACCTGGATTCCAATCCTGCTTCTTAGCTCGATGACCTTCAGCATACTGCTTTACTGTTCTGTGCCTCTGTTTCCTGCTCTGTGAAATGGGGCTCATAAGAGCACCAAACTCAGCAGGCTGGGAAGATTAAATGACTTTTGGTATTTGCCATGTACCTAGAGTAGTAACAGGCCATCTTTTTGGATCATGGTTAGGGTGACAAGCAAGTGTATCATTCTAACTAAGGCATCTAAGAGTGAAAGACTTGCCCTAAGTAATGGTACCTAGCACAAACCAGAACTCTACCAGACACATAGAGCGATGCGGTCATCTTGGCCTTGACCACACCAAGGAGTTCACTGAGGCCAGAGACTGTCTCTGTCGTCTTTGCTATCCCTGCCTAGATAGATGAAGAGATTTGCACAAAATCGCATTGCAAAAAGCCAGGTCCTGGTTCTCTTCAATCCCACCCTCGCTGGTCATCACACCTGCCTCTGGAGAAGCACATTCCTTGGGCCTACTAAATGCAGGTATCAGACAACGCAGTAAGGATGGAAAGAAACTTAAACCCGAAGTTCTACCTGAAAGGAGCTTATAGACTGGTAGGGAAGATCTATAGAAGCAGAATCCAATTCAGAAGATTTAGGCTTCTAAAAAGAAAGGAGCCTGGAAAGTTTCCCCAAGGATGAGACCTCTGAACTAAGCTTGCAAAAGAGCGGGAATGAAGAGACCAGCCCCGGGCCGAGGCAGCATCGGCACACGCAAGTTCTTGTCCTGCTCCAGCCAGCCAGCTGCTCCATTTCTTCCCAGATCCACGTTCAGTGACTGTGCACTGTGTAGCCTGAAATCAGCCAGCCTGGCAGTATTTACACCACAGAAAATGGCAACATGTAGGAAGCAGGATTCTCCAGCCCAGAGGAGCTATTTGATCAGCATGCTACTATGCAGAACAGACATTAACAAGGAAAAAGGATGGTCTCAGCAAATTCAGAGCCTTAGACAGTAGTTTACCTCTACCCTAGTTTCTGTGACCCTTGCCCACCTTGAAAACCGGGGTACCAGCTCTGTTAATAAAAGCGCTTAAAGTTTGCCATCTACAACTGCAAGATGCCTCCTCCCTTGCTGATCACAGGTCAATGCTCAGATCATAGGCAGGAGCTGTATATAAAAGAAACTGTGATTTAGTCTTCAAAGGAGCCAAGGGAATGAAAAGGGACGCTTCCAGGCTATCTATGGACAGGGCTCTTCTGCCTGTACTGTTATCCTCAGAAAATGATGACCAAGTCTTATAAGTTCTGAGGCTGTGGCCTTACTTCCCATATCCATAGGAGCTGGTCAGTCAGAGAAAAGAGGCAAGCAGAGAGGAAAGAGCCCTTTAAACAGAAGGAATCAGAGCCATGGCACAAAAAGGCATTTTAAACACACTCAGACATTTAGGAGACTGAGAAAAATTCAGCCTGAACAATGTCATGAATAATGAAGAACTAGGATGGAGGCAGATGACAAAGGGCCTTGGCTGCCTGTTCACTAAAGCCCAACTATGACCAGTCAGCAGTTCCCCAGTCAGCCTCCTCCCTCCTGGGCATACAGCTAGTCTGTTTCTTCTTTTGCAGTCATGTGACTAGCCTCCAGCCAGTGGAATGTGAGAGGACATGAGATGCCCACTTCTGATCAGCCAATAGAAACCTTCCTTGTGTACCCTTCCTTGGGTCTTTCTCTCCACAGCTTGATGCAGAAAAGCATGAGGACCTTGGAAGTCATATGCTGAAGGTGGCAGAGACACAGGTGGATGGAATCTTGGCCCTTGAATTATTGCTTAGAAGGCAGCTACCCATGCAGAAAGGGCACCTGCTTTAGACTTTACATGAACAAGACATAAACTCGCGATGACCTGTTCTACATGTGTAGCTGTGTGCTCCATACTTAGCACAAAGGATAAAGAGGAGTGAAAGGTAGCAAGAGTGGCCCAGGTCCACCCACCCGAGTTAGGTGGCTCCTTTTCCAGTGCTCCACTACAGACCGCAGCTGGAAAATAAACTGTCCCAGAAGGACAGAGTGACAGGAGGACATGTACTCTCTTAGGACAAGATTCAGGAAGACACCTGTTTGCCAAACATCTATCATTCTTTTCTAAGAGTCCCTGAGATCCACTAAGAATTAATCACTGAAAAGCATTTAGTGACAGCCAGCTGTGTGCAGGGCCTGTGACAGTTGGGGCTCCTTTAACCAAAGCCCCACAAACCCTAGTTCCTGTAGGATGAAGCCTTCCAAAGACAGGCCTTCTCCTTCTCTGAGGCCCTAAGGAGAGGGAAAAGACAGATCTGTTTTTTGGAGGCCAGTGTTTCTGTTGCTTAGTACTGGGAGGACCAAGAATGAGGCATGGTACTAGGTCATTCATTAAATAACACTGTTCCATTACAATTCAATTTTAGCCATCCTGACTGCATCAATAAGGATGTCTCATTTGGAACTAATGCATCTTTAATGTTTCTCAGAATGAACCTTCGCTTTTTTTTTTTTTTTTTTTTTTTTGCAATGCTAGGGAGGGAACCCAGGGCCTCACACATGCTAAGCACATGGTGCTTGGCCATGGAGCTGCATCCACAGACCCAACCCTCCTTTCTGACAGAGAGCACAGCAGTGGGCAGGTTTGTGCCTGAGCTTTGAATAAGTGACTGAAGGATAGTTTCATAATGGTGTGCTTCACTGCATATTTTTCTTTTTTTCTCTTTGTTTCTCCGGCTAACTTCTTTTATCTACTACTGGATTTCTATGTATGGTAATGAATAAAGTTCCTTTATAAAAATAAATCTGGATTTAAGGAAGTCAAAATATTTTTAAACAGTAAGGAAATAAAAATCCAGATGCTATGCAGATATAGCATGGCCAGGAGGGGATGTCAGTGGCAGGCACTTGGGAAACCCTGCCTTTGTCCATGCTGTCACAGTCCTGGGCCTTTGCCAAGGCAGGGGTCTATCTCCTCTGCCATGCTGACCTAACAGGCTACCTTGGACTCCATCTGGGTTGAAGTCACTTCCAATCGCTGTGTGCAGCTGGGATATAGGAAAGGCCAGCAAGGAAATGAATTGGGGATGGTGTTCTATCCCAAGGATAAGCCAAGGAGAGCTCAGTACTCCAGGAAATGGATTCCTCCCTCCAGAAACAAAAACAATAGTTGCCCATGAGTTGCACAGGTGGCAAGAAGGCAAGGACAGGGAGAGGAGATGGACTGAGATTTGTGACCAATGAATGTATAACATACTTTTTTAAAAGGAAAATCCTGAGGCCTTTGGTGCGGGTTTTCTATGGCATGATGCTCGTCTCTACATCCCCTGAGCTGGGGTGGGCAGGGGAGAACTGTGAAGACCAGGACTTGAGGGAGCACCAGGGGCAGCCTCTGACAAATTCCTTTCTGGAGGGCCCCTCTGTGGCTTTACCCGCTCTAC
Source organism: Dasyprocta punctata (assembly GCA_004363535.1). Classification (NCBI taxonomy): domain Eukaryota; kingdom Metazoa; phylum Chordata; class Mammalia; order Rodentia; family Dasyproctidae; genus Dasyprocta; species Dasyprocta punctata. Next base: position 54,425 of record RJWM01001229.1, read on the forward strand.
CTCGTGAGTCAGAGCCCCAGAGAGGTACAGCCCTTGGTCGGGCTCCAGCAAGACCCCAGCAGGCCCTGTGGGATTACAGTTTAGGTACAGGGCTGCCATTATCACATGGTAACGCCCCTTCCCAGATAGGCTTGCAGGAAGCCAGAGCCGACAGGAATGGCATTTCAGCAATAACACAGCAGGCTGGCACAAGAGATATGGCTTGGCCACCAGTAGTTTTGGAGGTAAGTCCCCAGGCAACATCCCCTCCTGTCTGGCCCCATGGTGCACCTCCCCCAGCAGACAGGCTCTCTCTGGGGTGACTGCTAGGATTATGGAAGTAGAGTTCCCTGCAGAGAGCTCAGCCTGTCCCAGGCTGTCTGGCTCTTCAGTCAATTATACCAGAAGAAATCACTAGAGTAAACATGGTACCAGTTCTGATAACTGCCACTACTGAATGACCACTGTGTGCCAGGCATGGTGGTCAGTACTGGACATAGCTTGTTTCATTCTGCCCTCACAATACCCTTAGCAGTGAGGACTGGATCAATGTCCACCACCTTCCACCCCTGGGAAAACCGAGACTCAGGGAAGTGGCTTGCCCAGCAAATAAGTGTCATCCAGCCCCAAAGCCAGAGCATAAATGCTGTATGTGCCTTTGTTCCTCCATGTCCTCCAACTGGGGGACATGAGGTGACTTGAAAACAGAGGGGCTGTGAAGGAATGGAAGACATTTTGACCAGAGCAGATGTAAGATCACAGTTTTACATCCGTGCGGGGGCATCATGGTAGACACTGCTACCTGCTCACCAAATATCCATTCTCCTTCTCTTCCCTGTGAATTGAATCCTTCCCTAATCAGGGAAGCAATGTGTCTGGCTAAGAATACCCAGCTTTCCAGACTCCTCTGCATCTAGGGGAAGCTAAATCCCTAGGTGGGCATCTCTTCCCCAGAAAGAGAAACCAGGGTATTTTGACTTCTGCCTTTATTTCTCTTCCCACCTGGAATGCAAAGAGGAATGGGGCAACGTGGCCATCTTTGGGTATGAGACCAAAAGCCATATTCTAAGAACTACGGAAGGGCAGACGCAACCGCCACATCAGCCCTGTATAGCCTACCTGGTCTTTTCTGTGAGAAAGTGAACCCGGTGGGGAAGGCTCCCAAGAAAGCGTCTATAGGACAGAGCTGAAGCCACGAGTAGAGATTACAAAACAGGCAGAAAACCCTTCCAGTTTAGCACATCCAGGCATCCAAAGTTGGCCTGGACTATCTCAAGAGATGGTGAGCGCCCCATGCCCAGAGAGACAGAAGCGGAGGTGGAATGACCACTTGGCGGTGATGATGGGAAAGGCATTCTGGCAAGGGTGGGACCACACGGCTCTGCACACTTCAATCATTCCCACTTTGGGAGGCGAGGAAAGCTCAGTTACATAGACAGGCGCGTAGCCCTGCAACGACCTGCAAGGCCTACGGAGGCACTGTCCAGCACAACTTGCAGCCATGAGGAAAATGTTCCACATTTGTGCTATCGCGCACTGGAAATGTACTCCCACCACCAAGGAATGGAACTTCTCACTCATTCATTCTGAACATGGCTCCCGTATTGGACAGCACAGCCACCTGTGTCCATCCACACTCCACACCCACTCTGGTCACTTCTCCTACTACCCTCCTCCCTTCTCACTCCCCCTTAGCCACACTGGCCTCCTTGCTGGCCCTAAAGCACACCAGGGCACATGCAAGCCCTAGTGCTCTTCCCTGTCCTGGACTGCCCTTCCCAGGCTGCCCTGCTGGTTCTGCCACCTTTTTCACATTTCTCCTTAGACATCAATGAAGCCAACTCTGGCCACGTACTCAAAAAGGCCACTTTGCCTTCCCAGTACTTCATAATTTATTATGTCTGCTGGGCTGTCTCCCCCTGCTAGGATGGAGATACTATGAAGGCCGGGCCTTCAGGTTTTCTTCCCCAAGCCTAGAACACTATGGGGCACAGTCAACTCTGCTGAATGTGCTTGAAGGTTTACGTGAGTAAAGCGAAGGGCACCTCTGTACATCGGTTTTTCCCAGTGTAAGGTGACCGACAGCTACCGTCCGTCAGTCAACCTGCTTCCTAAGCCCCACACATGTCCTAGGTACTGTGCCAGGTGCTGAGACCTAGGCCAACATGCCAGGAACTCATAAAAGAGGGGACCCAGCCTAGAAGGGAGCTCTGAACTTCCCTGAGGACGAAACACCTGAGCTGAGTGAGGTCAGATGAACGAGCAGGTGTTAGTGAGATAAAGGGTGTCAGGGAAGCATTTCGGGCAAATGGCACAGCACTTGCAGAGGACCACAGGCAGGAGAGAGCATGGCTCTCAGAAGGTGAGGGACTGGGGAGACTGGCATGAGACAGGGATGCTGGGGGGAAAGGGAGCCAGAGAGAAAGGGTCTTCGGGTCAAGGAAGGAAGCTGGAATTTCTCCTGACAGCAGACACCCCTGGAACCTATGTCACATCCCCTATACCCCCTCCCCCCATTTTACCCGCAGCTATGGAGGGCAGTTCCATGTGAGGTCAGACTTACCTAGCCTAGTCAGGGTCACTCAAGTACAGATGTCCACTGTCTGCCCAGAGCCAGCTCACATCCCTAAGGAAGCCCCTTTATCCTCACCCAAGTGCAAGCACAATCTAGAAGTGAGGGAATTCCTGTCCCCGGGGAGATGCTCAGCGAATGAGGGAACGGAAGCAGGGTCTGTCCCTCAGGTGGAAAATCCTGGGGGTGCTGAGGTTCCAGCCAAGTCAGCTCTCTGTGGTCTACAATGTTGCAGTTTATATTTAGATGTTCCTCCTGCCCAAAGCCCCATGCACTCATAAGTCGGGCCTTTTGGAAGTGGCTAGATTTAGGGTGTGTGAATATGGATTAAGAGTCTCTGACAACTAAATTGATTTAGCATAGTTCTAGGTATGGATAGTGGAAGCCCCACCCTGGATATAGGTGGCACCAATCAATAGAGTTGTAGCCTGGATGGAATATAAAGACACAGAAAGAAGGCAGACTCACTGCTGCCTGCTTCCTGCCTGCCCCACCATGGACTGTTTCTCCTCAGTGATGCCCCTCTGCCATGCCACCTTGCCTTGGAACCAGTTGACTACAGACTGAAACCTCTACAAACTGTGAGCCAAAACAAACTTTTCCTTCTTTAATTTATGGGTGTTGAATATTTTGTCTCAGCCATGAGAAAAGTAACTAAGAGCTAGGTGTGGTGGTGCATGACTATAATCTCAGCACTCAGGAGGTTGAGGCAGGAGGATAGCTGAGAATTTGAGGCCAGCCTGGGCTACAAAGTGAGTTCAAGGCCAGCCTGAACTACTTAATGAAACTCTGTCCCAAAAAGATAAAATATATATATATATATATATATATATATATATATATATAGTAACTAAGACAACAGCACAGACTCGGTAATATGCACTTACACTGACGGTCTTGACCCTCTCTGTCTGACCCTCCACATTCACTCCCCCTTATCACCTCCTTCCCAGCATCATTTCCCAGACAAACTGCTTGCAATGAATCCTTGTCTCACGCTTTGCTTTCAAGGGACCTAAACTAAGGGCCACACAAAGGTTTTGACCACCAGAGCAGCACAGCCAGGCTGACAACTGAGAGTTCCCTCTGGCTGCTGTGTGGAAAGGGCACAGGGTAGGAAGAATGAAGGGCTGGGAGGGGACCCTGCAGTGGACAGAGAGAAACTCCGTGGTGGTGGCAGTAAAGGGAGGAAGCCGAAGACAAACAGGGGAGCAGGTTCCCCTCAGGACCAGAGACTCAACAGGCAGGTGGGGGACACTGAGACCCAGCCCCAGGCAGGCCTCGCTGGGACAGGCAGCCTCATCATACGCCACCCAAGCCCAGTCCGGCCCTGAGACCTGCTGCAAGGGGCTATTTTTAGACAGCTGGTGTTTACTTGAAGGATTTAGGGCTTGGCTTTATTTTTAACTCCCTTCTTAATGGCAGGGACTCGCTCCTGTGTCTTTAGGAAGGCAAGAGGAAGGCAAGCTCAGGAAGTTGCACTGGGCTTTGGAAACCCAGCAGAGCATAACAGCACTTGGAGAAGGAGTTACTACTGCAAGAGGGGCTACTGGCCTAACTGACTTGCGCTTGTCTTGGTCTTGGACAAGGAAAACTGACCACAGGCACTGATCCTTGAGCACCCACAGAGCACCACAGCTACCCTCTACACACACCATCTCATTCTGTCCTCACTGTAACCCCAGAGCAGGGCAGTTAGCACCCCCATTCTACAGACAAGGAGAATGAGGCTCAGAGAGAATCAAGCACATACAGTGAGCAAGTAACAGAGTAGGTTTTAACTTCAGTTCCTTGGTTTCCCCAGCCTGTGCTTCCAACTACTCTGCCAGAGAAAAATGTGCCAGGCACCAAATACCCAGCCACTAAGGCGGGACAATGGCTTTCTCTTCCAACCTGGTGAAGATGAAGAATCTGAACCACAGAACAGAAAGCCTGGCTGTGTCTGTGTTTTGTGAGTATGGACTGGTTTCCTCATCTGTGAAATGGGTCGATCTAATAAGCAGCTCCCACTCAGGAGGATTAAATGAGATGAAGCCCCTATGTGGAGCTTCGCAGGCAGTAGTGACAGGAACATTATGGGACCCCTGTCCCGTCCTGTGCCAGGCCCTGTCCTGAGCACACATTTATGAGCATCCATTAGATCCTCTCTTATATCCATGAGGCAGGTCCTGATCCCCAGCTAGAGATGGCAGGGAGCCTGGGAGAAGTCATGTGCCCAAAGCCACTTGGCCAACAAGTATGTCGTGACCCTGACTCTAAGCTCACTCACACTTGCCCTGCACAGCCCCTGATATTCTCAGCACTAATGCAATCCCAGCTTTCTTGTGTCCAGACCTTTCCAGCACTGACCCTTGAGTCCCTGATGCCCAGTTCAGGTGTCAGCATAAGGCCAAGCACAGCCCACTGGAAAGTAGGGAAACTTGCACATTTGGGGTTTAAGCGACCTCTCCCCAAAGGTGTCACCTTATCTGCTCTCTGGTTCAGCTAGTTGGACTAAAAACTGAAGTGGGAAAGGCTCTGTAGGTGGACTGCAAGCACAGCCCTAGGCTGGGGGGTGGGGCAATGAAAATGCCCCTTTCCACCTCCCAGGGCTCTATCTGCTTCCCATCAGATTTATTAATGTGGCCCAGAAGCCAACAGAGGTCTCATCAGCTCCTCGCTTACCCTGTTCTCCAGCTGCACTTCTCTCGGCCGCGTGGTGCTAGCAGGATCTCTCCCCTTCTAGGCCTCAGTTTCTCCACTGAGGAAAGAAGTCATATCAGACTCATCCTCCTTCTAGCACCTTCCACCTGTGGGCCGGGAGGAGCACGGTGGGACTTTTTCCTGGCTCTCTGCTCCCCGAGTGGAAGGCCCGGCTTCCCCGGACACACTGTGCCCTAGTTCTAACATCTCCTTGCTGCCAGGGACTCCCACAAGCTCTTCTCTCTCTCCCAGACCTCTCAGCCTTGGCGTGCCAACTGCCTCATACTGTCCCAAGAATCCTGCTCTGACAACTCAGGAAATGCCGCCGATCCAGCAGCAGACAATGTCCTGGAATGCAGAAAGGAAGCACATGCCAGACGGCCCTCCTCTGGCCCTCCTCCGTACATCTCATCCACACCCTGACGGCCTCCACCTGCCTCCAGTCTGAGCTGCACGGAGCCCTGCACACCCGTGATTAGACACGGGGCAGAGTGCCACCTCAACCCGCTTCTTCCTCCAATTAAAAAAAAAAAAGAATATAAGAAGGTTAATTGATCAAACGTACTAAGCTTCTAGAAACCCAAACCCATGGCAGGCCTCCTGGTGGTGCCACCAGTCTCTTCCTCCCCAACCCAACGGCCCTGCCACATTGCAGGTTTCTGTCAGTAAATGTCAGCAGATAATGGTAGTTACACAGGGGCTTGTGCCAGTCCCCTGAGATGGCCTCAAGATCCATAAAGCAGCGTTCTCACTGACTCCCAGCCTGTGTCCTGGATGCTGCCACCCAAACCCTCATCTTCACAACAAGGATGAAGTGATCAAGCCAGGCATGGTGGCACACGCATGTAATCCCAGCTACTCTGAGGGCTGAGGCAGGAGAATCACAAACTGAAGCCCGACCTGGGCAACTTGGACGCTGTTTTAAAATAAAGAATTTTAAAAGGCCTGGGGGTGTGGCTCAATGCAAGACCCTGTGTTAAATCTCCAGTATCTCACACACACACACACACACACACGACGTACACAAAGAATAATGTGGTCATACACATGTATGCAGCTCACTCTCAGCTCTCATGGCTACATGCTGCCTCTAGAAGGAAAGAACGCACCAACAAGGACTGAGGGGCAGCATACACCACCCACATAATTTCTTGGCCTACATAATAGTTTGTATGTTTATTGGCCTACATAACAGAAAACCCATATATGCATTTGTGTATGTGGATGTGTGTATGAGTACATGTTCATATGTTGATGGGTTTTCATGCAAGTATGTGAGCATTTAGAGTTTAGTGAAAGAGGGGCTGGGAATATAGCTCAGTGGCGCAGCGCCTGCATGGCAAGCACAAGGTCCTGAGTTCGATTCCTAGTATCTCAAAAAAAAAAAAGTAGAGTTTAGTGAAAGGGGTACTAGGCTTCTCTCCCTGTTGCTCTAACCTCCTTCTTTTTCTCCCCTCATTCACCTCCTCCTTCTCTCCTCTTTGCTCCTTCCCCTACTCCCGAACAAGTGCTCTGATTTGTTATGCAAAGTCCTTAGGAACTGGAAGACTTCGTATCAGCCAGACAGTGTATGACCCTGATACAATACAATCTGAAGTATACAGAAACATTTAGTAGATGTGCATGCCAGAAAAGTCAAACCTGATCTATTTTAAATAGAACTTACAGGACGTACAGGAAAGACCGAAAAAACAGTTAAACAGTACCTTAAGGAACCAACCAGGCAAATCTAGAAGATGACATGTTATTTAAAAAGGAAAAAAAAAATGGTTCTAGATTAAAAGAGACAGTTTCCAATCACCCATTTATGATAGCAGCAAAGAGAATAAAACACATGTAAATAAATTTAATAGAGGAAATGCAAAATTTATACACTGAAAACTATAAGACATCACTGAAACAAATTGAACTGAGTAAACGGGAAGACGTCCCATGTTCATAGACGGGAAGACTTACATTTGTTAAAATGACAATACTCTACAAACTGATCTACAGATTCAACAACATTAAAAACAGTATTTTAAAAGACTCCATCAAGAAGGAAACAAGGCAATGCACAGAATAGGGTAAATATCTGCAAATCATATATCTGACAAAGGACTTATATTTAGAATATGTAAAGAATACTTGCAATTTGATCATAAAAAGACAGTGTGCCTGGCATGGTGATATATGCCTATAATCCCAGCACTTGGGAGGCTGAGGAAGGAGAATAACTGTGAGTTCAAGACCAGTCTGGGCTACATCCTGAGTTCAAGGCCAGCCTGGACTACACAGCAAGACCCTGTCTCAAAAAACAACAACAAAAAGACAATCCACTTTTAAAACAAGCAAAAGATTTGAATATTTACTTTTTCGAAAAAGAGGTACAAATGGCCAATAAGCTCAAGAAAAAGATGTTGGATACCATCAGTCATTATAAAAATGCAAATCAAAACTACAATTGCTTTCTATGATAACCCTTGCTGTGTTTCCCAGACATGCATTCTTTGCTCTCTGCCTCTTTTTCTATTTACTTGGTCCAAGCTCGCTCTGCAGAGCCATTTTCTCTCTCACCCTTCATTTTTGCTTTCTTGAATAAACTTTGCCATAGCTTAAAAAATAAAAACTACAATGAGACAACCACCCATTTGAACAAATCATACATGAAACTGAGAAAGACATTATTCATATGGATTTATTGTTGATCCACTACATCTAATAGTGGGTTTAGGGCTATGTAGGAAATGTCTTTATATTTTAGGGGTACATTCCGAAGTATTTTGAGGTGACTTCTTTCAAGATATTTAAAACTTACTTGGGACAATATCAAAGAAAAATGAACTACAGCAAGACTGCTAACAACTGTCACGTCCAGTTAATGAGTACATGTTTGCTAAGACAATCTCTCTGCATGTTTAACTTTATCATAATAAGAAGTCAAAAAAGGAGAAGATTTATGTCAAAATACAAATTTCTAGTTTTTCTTCAAAAGTCAGGAGCTGTGCTTAGAACAGTTGTGTCCATGATCCTATAGGCGGTCATCAGTGACAGCCAGGCACTGGTCAGCAAATTTAAGGGGGCCAGGTCCTATGTCTACCACCCTCTAGCAGGTGACACCCAGGCCTCCTACCTAGTATCACCCATAATATTTCAGTTTGGAACATCAGGCTCCCACCCCTACACCAAGCACCTAAAGCCTGTCCTAACCTGGCCCCGGCTTGAGGCTGCCTTAGCCTCATTTCTAATCTCTCCTCCCTCCTCTCCCACATTCTCAGTGACTCACTGATCCCAAAATACACCTGGCATGCTCCAACCTCCAGGCCGGTGCATACCCTAGGTCTCACCTGGAATGACCTTGACCTCTGCGCCACCCGCCAACTCCCGACAGCAGTGGCCACCAGCAGTGGCCACCAGCAGAGAGCTCTCCCCACCAACCCGGGGATGGTGAGTTGCTCCTGAGCGTCCCACTTTCAGCCCCTTCCTCCCTCTGTTCCACCACTGACCTCGTCCAGTCCCTGTTCATCTTCGGTACTTGGCTGGGAGTCCCTGGAGGATGCTGACGCCGACAAACCATCACTGTGTGCCCACTTTGCAAAAGGAAGCCCAGCAAAGGTTGGGTCGCAGTGAAGACTGCTCCTGAGCCAGAACCCCTGGCTTCAGCTCCCAGCTGTGCTTCACTCAGCTATATGATTTGCTTGAGAATTTTAATCTGTGCCCCAGTTTTCCATCTGTAAAATGAACTTGTAACCCTTCTGCCTCAGCCTTCCAAAATGCTGAGATTATAGGTGCACCTAGCTTACTCAACAGTTTTAAGGTAAATTCATTTAAAGAGAAGATTAAGAAGGTAAGGAGAATGGGGTATACAGATGTAATAAAAATTGGGACTGTGTACACAGGAGAGGAAAGTTTCTATTTCCTTCTCAGGGAGGCTTGGATTTCTGCAGAATAGCATCCGATTCATAGCAACAGCTTACACCTCCTGTTTGACTAAACAGGGAAATGAATCCCAGAAAGGTGAGATAACTTGCCTAAGGTCACACAGCTTATTAGAGGCTCAGTTATTGTTCCATCGCTGTGACAGGATAGAAGGGAAAAAGTACTCAGAGGAGGAAACATTTATTTTGGCTCACGGTTTCAGAGGTTTCAATCCACATTGAGGTCATTGCTAGGGACCTGTGGGAAGCAGAAAGACCACACTAGGAGGGCGCAGAGAAGGCAGTCAGGAATCAGAGAGAGAGACAGGGAGAGAGAGAAGGGGGAAGAAAGCAGCTGAAGACAAAATAAACCCTGACATTTACCCCTCCTAGTTGGCCCTACCTCCTAACAGCCCATTCCGTGGTGGACTCATTGGTGGATTACTCCATAGATGCGGTCAGTGCCCTCACAATCCAGTCACCTCTCGAGGTCACCCCCAACTTCGTTTCCCTGGGGGATCAACCCTTCAACCCTTCATGGGACATTTCATATCCAAACCATAACAGAGACTGAACTCAAGATTCAAAGCAGAGCCTGCCCGGTGTCACAGCCTAAACACAGTCCCTGCATCACACAGACTCTTGCACGACAGGGAAATTCAGTCCCCAGCACTTTGCAAAGATAACTTTAGCCCCACTCTCAACTTTGGAGTTTCCAGCCTGGGGTGGGGTGGGGGAAAAAGAGGCAGGGATGGCACAGGAGGACAGAAGACAGTTCAGTGATGTCACCCCACTTCAAACTTCCAAGCTTCGCAGGCCACCAGGGCAGCTGAGAACTCTCCAAAGGGATCCCCTGCCTGGGCTGTGAATGGGGACACAATGACAAGAACACTAGCAATGACTGCAGCAGCTGACATTTACGGAGTGCTCGCCGGGTCTGCAGTGTTTCCCATACGTGGTCTGCTTTACCCTGCAGGAAAACACTTCCAGGTAGATATCACTGCCCTCCTTTTAGAAATAAGGAACTGAGGTCTGCAGAGAAGCAAGCAAAAGGCAGTTAAAGGCTTAGTCGCTCACTGTGCTCCTTCCAGGAGGGAGCCATTTATCAGGGGGTTGGTGTGACAAGAAAAGTCCAGGCGCCTCCCCAAACTTCCCAGCTTCGTTCCCCAGCCCAGCAACCATGACCTTAAAAGGCATTACAGAAAGAATTCTTAGCCACAAAATCAGAAAGCGTGGCTCTAACCTCCCTCCATCCCTCGGTGGCTATGGCTATGCCTCAATCCCTTTTCCTACCTGTTTCACACCTTAGCAGCGAACAGGCTGGACTTTCTCCTGGGCCCAAGTGGGTCTAGAACAACGCTACCCAGAAACGATGGAATGGAAGTCACATATGTGATTAAAGTAATCTTCCAGTAACCACATTCAAAAAAGTAAAAAGAAACGGATGAAATTAATTTCAATGATACATTTCCCTCTAATTCAATAGATCTTAAATATAATTTCAACATGTAATCCAGATTGTTCAAATGATAAAGAAACTGCAATCTGCCTGCCACGTGTCTGAAGCACAGTGTGTGTTTCACCTCTCAGCTCAGACGAACCACCGTCCAAGTGCTCTGTGGCCCCTGCCACAAGCGGCTAACACGCTGGACATTACAGGTCTAGAATCTTTTCTGATTTGTAGTCCATTTTAAGGGAATGATAGGTCTCAGCTTTCTCCCTTCTGGGAAACAAGTCCTGATCACAGACACTGCCACTTGTCACAGGTGGCCACGAGAGCACTTGAAAGGTGCTAGTCCGAGTGGAGATGTGCTATGTGACACACGCACTGGACTGGGAGGCATGGTGTGAAGAGTATAAAGTAACCTAGCCGTACTTTTTAAAATATTGATTACACGCTGAAGTTATTTTAGACTTAACAAGTTAGAGAAAAACATACTGTTGAAATTAATTTCACCTGCTTCTTTTTACTTTTTTCAATGTGGTGACTATAAAAAAAATTCTCTAATTATATATGTGACTTCCTTTCCTTCCTTCTTTATTGGACAGTGTTGCTCTGGACTCACCAAGGCTAAGAGCTAGAGGACAGGAAGCAGTTACTCCTGGCCCCAGGAGGCTGCTGGCCGCTGGGGGTGCTCTCGGCCCCTCTGCAGCCAGATCACTTGCCAAAGCTCTGGAAGGCGAGAAACCTCTGAGGAAGACAGACAACCGAAATTCTATGTTTCCTGCTAACCCAGAGACTCCCTTAATTGGAAATGCAGCCTGAGCTTGAAGAAGAGCCAGGCAGCTGCTCCCCCACATGGCACCAGCCCCAGGGCACACGGGCCTCAGCCCTCACATACAGGACTCCAAATCTCTCCTATGCTCTGCTCACAGCAGCGCTGCATGCCAGAGGCTGGATACCAACATCTCGCTCCCACTTGGGGTCTGCAGCAGACCTGGTGACCTCCTTGGTGAGAGCAGGACACCTTCCTGATTCCAGGGTGCTCGTGTCAGCAGGAAAAGCAAGGAGGGTAGGAAAAGCAGGGAACAGGGAAGGCAAAGTTTTTCCCCAAAACGGAGAGCGCGTAGGGATAAACCTCCCACTCCTGGCTTCCGCCTCTTCACCTCTGCAATCAAATATGGGAGATGCTGACCTGAATGGCTTGCACTGCCAGTTGTGGTGACAGACACCTATAATTCCAGCACTTGGGAGGCCAAAGCAGGAGGATAGCCATGAGTTTAAGGCCAGCCTGGGCTACACAATGAGTTCAGGGCCAGCCTGAATTACATAGTGAAACTCTGTCTCAAAAAAAACAAAAAACAAAAAATAAAAAAGGATGGCTTGCAGTGCTGGCTGCTTCATATCAGACCTGCACAGACGCAGTTCATCTCCTCTTCCTAAGAACCCTATGAGAAAACAGGATCCCAGGGTCAGAGACGTGAAGCAGTTTGGATGAGTTCACACAGCCAGTTAGTAGAAGAGCAGTAATAGGGAGCTAGAAGTTGGAATGCAGATGCCAAGTGGCTAACTAAAAGGAGGATACAGCATGGCATCTCTGCTTTCATTTTACTTGTCTTGATTATCAGCTTAAAACTTCAGTCAGGTCCCTGTTCCACTCTGCACACAGGCAAGTTAATCTCTGAAGGCCTGTCTTGTATTATGAGGCTTATTAGCCTGAAATTTACCCAGTATGTCTCATCCTTTTTCAAGACTAAAGACACCAAAATAAGAGCAACTAAAGTAATTTTCAGGATTTGCAGAGACATCCAATTGACAGATTTTACAAAGTCCAATTTCAGACCCTCTGAAGCAATGCCTAGAAGCCTCCAGTCATTGTCCTAAACCTGTAGCCACCTCAGAAGCCAGAAAAAGCAGAGCCTTGCAGATCATACCATGATAAGTGGTCCCTCCAAGCAGGAGCAATCACCCCAGCACAGGAACTGAGGCTGCTCTCTAAGCCATAGCTGTTATCTCATCATTAAAATCAAGTTGTCTCCCAAAGCAATGAGAGCTCACAAGGAACTCCTAGAAGCAATGCTAAGATGTTAACCAGACTGTGAATAGACCAGGATTACCCATGCTATACAACACCCACAACTATTATTTCCCTTTTCTGTAAAACTCAAAGCTTCTGTCAGCCCTTCAAAGACACATCTCGAACTTATCAATGTTCCTCAGTGTGGTCATGCTGATTTTTTTGTTGTTGTTTGTTTTGTTTTTGAGACAGGGTCTTGCTTCATGCTGGTCTTAAACTCACTGTGTAGCTCAGACTGGCTTTGAACTCCTGGTAATTCCCTACCTCAGCTGTAGCAGAAAATGCACCTGCCCCCCAGCCAGTATACTTCAGTTTTCTTACTTGCCCAGGTAATAGTTCCTGTTTCAGTTCTGGTTGTTCCTATCTCTTAGAAATGGCTGGTCACTGCGATGCATAGCTGCTGATCACTATGATACACACTGTATAAACCAATCCCCAATTGACAAGCCATTCTGCCTCTGTACTTGCTGTGTGCTTATCTCTTATAAGCCCTAGTCCACCAGAAATCAGGACCTAATATACTGGGAATGATCCCAATCAGTGCCCATTGACATAAATAAATCTTCCTCCAAATCCTGGGTGTCATTTTGGTGTTTCTGCTTGCTGTTGCATCTGGTGCATCAGTCAGGAAGACTGACCATGCTGACCTCTTTGGTCACCAGTCATGGCCCTTGCAGACAAAGCAAGGACCTCTCCAGATCCCGGCAGGAAGGCATGCCCTTGAGAGTTCTTGAGTTGAGTCCCCCTGGAGGTCTGGAGAAGGACTCCTGGCTCCCCACTTGAGCAGCTTACATTGGACTCCAAAGGGAAGAGGATGCATGCAGCCAGTCTGTCTGTCTGTCTGCCTGCCCGCCTGATTCTGGTAAGACCTCCTAGGGACACCCCAGTTAGTCTGTCAGTCCTGTTCAGCTTGAGTAGAAGGGGAAATCTGATCAACTCCCATTAGGACCACCCTCAAAGAAAGGGGGCTGGAATGTTTAACCTCTGAGTACCTGCTGAATGAATGTGTGAGTGAGTGGAATAACCAGAGCAAATAATAGGCTGTCCATCTGTGCACCAAGACTGGGAAGCATTGGTTGTGGTGGCTGATTAGATCCTCACCTTCGGTTCCACGGCAAACAAAATATGACATAATGAGATCTCCCAAGCTCCTTAGCTAAGTCACGCCTAAATCCCCACAAGGGGTGCAGCCAGGCAAGCATCTGAATGGTCTCTCTCCGAGGGGAACCCACCCTTTGTCTGTTGTATCATCATTCAAGGGTACAGAATACACACGTAGGAAGTCAGAGGTGGCAATTAATTAGTCAAAACTTATAGTCCCTGACTGCGCAAAAAGGGGCTTTTATAGAGTTAAATATGGAGTCAACCCACTCCTTGTGTCTCAAAGAGGAAAAAAAAAAAGGAAAAAGAGGCCCATTCTTTCCAAGAATCCTGCCTTAGCACCCTCGTCAGCCACTGCAGTCAGTTTTGTTGCCAACAATTTCACACTCTGGTCCTGATTCATCTACTTTCAGTCAATTGAACTGGTTCCAGTTAGCCAATGCCTGCATTTGGCTATACAGAACCCCCCCTCAACCTTCTATTTCATGGCTACACCTATCCTGGCCAGATGGCATCATCTAACTCCCAACCAAGATGACCGTCAGCAATTCCTTCTGAGTTTCACATTGTGACTGGGGAAACTTAAACTGTCAGCCCTGACAAGTGAATTCCCATGGCTTTTTCAAAGGTTGCCTCCTTTAGAAACAACTCAGTCTAGTGGTTGTTCAAAAACATCAGAAAGAAGGGTAAAAAGCCCATCAATTACTGTTACCCAAAAAATCTAATAATGACGTCTGTAAGAAAATCCAATCTGATATGAGTTATAAGGACTATGGACACTAAAAATAGACAGACAGATAGATAGATAAAAACTCTCAAGCACTTCAACTTTGCCAGGCATGTTGGTGCATGCCTGTAATCCCAGCACTTGGGAGGCTGAGGCAGGAGGTTTGCTGTGAGTTTGAGACCAGCCTGGGCTACAAAACAAGTTCAAGCCCAGCTGAAACTGCATAGTGAGACCCTGTCTCAAAAAATAGAGCTGGGGGTTTAGCTCAGGGGCATAAGCACATGCCTGGCAGGTGTGAGGTTGCTCTGACTAGGCTGAATCAGACTCTCTTCTTCAACTGGGTCACTGGGATCCCATAGTAGCATCACAGGGGCAACTAGGATTCTTGCCTCTTGCCCCATCTGCCAGGCACAAACTTGTAGCCTGAGAGGACATCTCACCATGCATAAATTCCTGTATAAGCTTGTCCCCACACCACTTCTGGGAAGAAACCCCCTCTTCAAGTTAAAAGCAACCATTTCCTTTGCACCAAGCCAGTCAGCCTCCCTTTCATTTAACTCTGCACTTTCAACTCTGCCTGTTCCCCAAGAGGAAGATGATGCCTGCATCAGCCTGAGACAGAGAACCACAATCCTGAAGTTCTGAAAACCCTCCTCCCAGGGATATAAACTAAAGAATCACCTCCATGCCTGGTCATCAACCATGCTACCTCACCGTGACCCCCTCATTGCTGTCAGATGTCACGGTAAGCACAAATAGGCAACCAGCCACACATCAGCCTGACAGACTGTTAATCACCATGAGCAAGATCTCCATACTGTCAACATCACAGCCATCACCTTGCATTCTGTGGTTCCTGAACTATACACACTTTTTGGACTGCTCTAGATTTAAAAGATGCCTTCTTCTGCTTGTGAGTTGCAGAAGCTCCTTCAACTGTGAAAATCCTGAGACAAAAGGCCAGCTCACTTGGACTCAATTGCCATAAGTAGTTAAGAACTCTCCCACTATTTTCAGGGAGGCCCTAGCTGTCATGGTCCCCTGAGGAAAAAAATGAGGCTTAAAATACACAACTCCTGCCTGTAAAGCTAATTCAAGATCTCTGAGCTGCCAGTGCCACCAAGGTTGCCCTCCATATACACTGCCTCAGTCTTCTGTCACCCACAGCCTGCTGGTACACCTGCCAGGACCTAAGAATGCCCTCTTCTGCTTTTGATTGGCTCCTGTCAGCCAGCTCCTCTTCACAACTGACCTGGACTCAATCTCTCAGAGGTTCAAAACCTTGCTTATACTCTTTGGAGAAACCCTTAGAGCTGACATTGCTAGTTTCTCAGAATGACATCCAAGTTGCCTGGTGGAAAGACACACAAACTCTGCTACAACATCTAACAGAAACTGGTTACAAGAAAAAAAAAATTCCGCAAATTTCTTGGAGCTGCTGCCTTCTATAAAATCTGGATCCTTGAGTTATGCTTATTCAGACTGTCAGCCCCTGGGAGCACCCAGTGATCTACCTATGCAAAGATCTGGTCACTAAGGGCTGCCTCCCCCACCCCACTTTGCCTCTGTGCTCTAACAGTCACTGTCCTTCTGATCAAGAAAGCTGACAAGCTTACCTTAGACTAAGACCTAACTGCCCAGGTGCCACATACTGTACTGGGATTAACTGTTCTAAACAATGGACCCCCTGACAGATGCTGAGTACACCCCATATATGAGTGGAAGTACCTCTGTTAGGAATGAAGTCTGACAGGCTAGATATGCTGTGATCACCATGTACAAAACTATTTTGGCCAAAACTCTCCTGCAAGGATGATCTGCACAGCAAACTGCTTCCTGCTGCTGTTTTGAAACTTGCCACCAGTGACACAAAATAATCTGGTCCAGAGGCCTAAGCCCCCTTTGGGGATCCAACTGACTGAAACATCAACCCCAGCCAGAAAAACTTTACCCAGTACTTCTGAAATATCAGAGCCAGACCTGGCCCCACCGTTTGTACCACAAGTGCAAGCTGCAGCACTAACACTCGTAACCCTGCAGCCAGTTCAGGCTTCAGTGTCTGTGTCACTGGCCCTGACCTCATACAATATAGTGGACTGTTCCCATTTAAAGATGTATGGAAAGATTACTCAGAAATAAAACATAACCCCAAAGAAATAGCTTGTAACTAGCTCCACAAAAATAGTTAAAAGACCAACTATACCTGCAGAAATTCCTGCACACACATATAACCCAGAAGCATATTAACTACCTCAAGTTTCAGAAATCCAGCCTTAGATCCTCTGAAAAATTTAGCTGGACAGATCCTCCAAGTCTCATTCTGAAGAGACAACACATTCAAAGCCCTGCTCTGGTCACTGGGGACACTGACCAGTCCATGCATGGCTGGAGCTTGAGGACATCATTCACAAGATTGTTCCATGTCTATTCCCCTTGACCTTTGTGTCATATCAGGATGCTTACCCCAGTCCTTGCTTTCCTGCCCCCTTGATAGCTGTGGTTTTTGTTAACTGACTTGGATTCTGCTTATCCCCAGTCCCCTGCCCCGCACCCCTGCTAGCCATGATTTTTCCTTAAACTCTATAGACCATTGACCCAAGAGAATAGAACAAACAATCAAACACTTGACCAAGATTGGTGAGCATCCAAGACACATTGGACACTCTCCTAGATCAGATTAACTCTTTTGGTGGTCAGAGTACAAACCACAAACTCCTGGTGGAAAAACATTCAGTCTTAGGGACTTTGGCTAAGGCCCATCCTCAGATCACTGACAACTTTAATATTACTGCTTCTAGCTGGGCCTTATCTCAAAAGATCACATGTAATATGCCCAGCAAAGATTGCTTGGGAAACTAAAAGAGGGGGGAAATGTGGCAGAAAACGCCCCCTCCAGCCAGTATACTTCAGTTTTCTTACCTGCCCAGGTAACAGTTCTTGTTCCAGTTCTGGTTGTTCCTGTCTCTTAGAAATGACTGGTCACTGTGTGATGCACAGCTGGTCACTATAATGCACACTGTATAAACCAATCCCCAATTGACAAGCCATTCTGCTTCTGTATTACCTGCTTGCTTATCTCATATAAGCCCTAGATGACCAGAGATCAGGACCTGATATTCTTGGAATGATCCCGATCAGTGCCTGTCAACATAAATAAATCTGCCTCCAAATCCTGGGGATCAGTTCAGTGTTTCTCCTTGCCATTGCACAGCCCCCTGAGTGCTGCAATTATAGGCATGTGCCATCAAACCCAGCTTTGATTCTTTGGTTGATGTTATGGGATGAATGGCTCAGCCTTTGGGACCCCAAGAGCAGAAGCTTTTGCCCTAAGACTCTATTAACAGGGCTCAGGTTCCTTTTCCTGGCTGTCTGAATACAGAGCCTAAATTCTTACACATTCCTCTCTGCATGTCCCAGGACAATATTGGCTTCTATCTGTCATGACCATATACATCAGTGTAGCTACTAAAAATGTTTTTTTTTTTTGGGGGGGCTTGGGGGTGTGGTACAGTGCAAGAATTCTTGCATAGCATGTATAAGGCCCTGGGTTTATCAATCAATCATCAAATAAAAATGTTCTCTTTAGAAAAAGGAACAAATCTTACATATAGAGGAGTCCCAGCACTTAGGAGACTGAGGCAAGAGGATTGCTGTGAGTTTGAGGCCAGCCTGGCAATAAAGTGAGTTTAAGACCAGCCTGAACTGCATAGTGAAAACCTGTCTCAAAAAGACCAAAAAAAAAAAAAAACAAAACGGATTTTGAATGATATATGTGGATATCCCTCCTCCAAAAGATGAAGCTGAGTCCCAGACTTTCTCCTCTTGATTGTGGGCTGACCTTAATACCTGGACTCCAAAGATCAGAGTAGGAAGAGGGGGAAAATAGTAACTTTACATTAGAGAGTCCTGGAAGATGCCTCCTTAGTCACATGATCATGAGCAGTGAAGTCACATGCATTTCACATTCCCCACTATGATGTGAGGATGAGAAGGGTACTTTACTTCTGTGGTCTACTTCAAAACCTATAACCTCAGTCATTCAGACAAAAATGTCAGGCAAATCCAAATAGAGGGACCAGCACTGTCCAGGTCAAGAGAAAGGGTGAGAAACTGTCAAATATCATAGGTGACTAAGGAGACCTGACAATGCAGTATTGGTTCCTAGCAGAGTAAATGGACATTTGCAGAAAAAGTAGTACAATCAAAATAAAGTCTATAGAGTTTAGGAAGCAGGAATATGCCACTGTTGGTCTTGATGAATGTCTTATGATAATGTAAGAAGTCAACATTAAAGGAATTTGAATGCAAAGTATACAGGAACTATTTGTACTATCTCTGCAACATTTTGTAAACAAAATTATTCCAACAGGAGTTTTATTTTTAAGAAGTGTTCTTTTTTACTCATAAAAGTATCCAGGACCAACTGATTATAAGTCCAGCTCTGGCTCTTTGTACATTTATATGGCTATAACAGAGTATCTGAGATTGGTAATTTATGAAGTATGATCAAAAAGTAAACTGAATGCTTAAATATTTTAAAACAATTTATTACCACTGAAAGACACTTTGATATTAACTGCTCCCCATACTCCCCTTTGCTTTGAATATACTTATTCTATTGTTCTAGCCACTTTCTGAACAGTTCTAGAAGCCCTCTTTCATGAATGTCTTTTTTATGAACATGTATCAATGTCCTAAATCAATTTAAAACATTTACAGCAGTTTCTGTCAAACAAAAACATGATGGTGTGTCCTCATTTACCTTATGCACTTGATCAAGGACCGTGCAACTTCTGGCTCTCCCTCAAAGTCAAAACGACCATAAAAGGTAAATGTTTTGAACCGACTCAGGACATTGAAGTAGCCATACACTCAAAAAGACTTCCAGAAATGCTTCAGAAAGTGGCAAGGACAGTAAGTGTGTTCAAAGTGAGGGGGAGTATTTTGAGGGAAATTAATGGTATTGTGTCTTACTGTAACAATTTGTTTTTAATTTAAGCATTCACCATATTTTTTTCACTCACATCTCACATAATCAACAGGAAGTTATCAGCTTATAATTCTGAAGGTTGAAAAGGCTAAACTCAAGGGACCAGTAAGTTCAGTGTTTGTCGAGGCCATTTTCTTCTTCCAAGATGGTATTGCAAATGCTGTATTCTCTGGAGGGGAGAAAGTCTGGATCCTCCAGAAGGTGGAAAATCAAATAAGCAAAAAGGATCTAAACTTAACCATTTTACAGTGACATTAATCCCACCCACAAAGGCAGAGTCCTCCTGGCCGAGGCACTTCGTAAAGGTCCCACCTCTTAAAGCTGTTAAAATCAAAGTGGATTAAATTCCAAAGTAAGTTTGGAGGGGACAAACCATGGCAGCCTTAAGAAAATCACTCAAAGTTTCTTTCTGCCTTTGATATGACATTAACATTCATGGCAATTTAAAGTTCACAAAGTTCAGAGGTAGCAAAATGTACTGGTTAAAGTTTTGGAATCAGAAAGCTAAGGGTGGAAGTCTGATTTCCTACTTGCTTGCGAGGTGGTTTTCAGAATATTATGTTTCTCTTTTGTGCCTCAGTTTCCACAGCTGTCATATAAATGCATTAAATGATGATAATAACTAGCAGTATTCATTGAATCCATGCTTGGTGTCCAGCACCGTAGTGGTTAGGGTAAAGTGCCAGCCTGCTCCCCCTTCAGGACTGCTTAGAACGATGTGACTGTCAGTTCTCTACAGGGACTGAGCGCTGTCCAGCCCCATGTCGTGCTCTCCTCTGGAAGATCACCTGCAGCCAGTACAGAGGATATGAAGATCCAGTCCATGCTGTACTTGGGACAGCTCTGACGTCCATCTCTGTCACAGAGCACCCCTGTGGCTGTCTGAGGCCTCTGGGAAGACTGCACTACTGCCCAGCATCTCGCTGCCCCACACTGCTTCATCATCTTCCCCAAACTGTAGGTCCTGAGAGTACCCCCCATGCATGCCCTGCACACTGACCCCCATCTCCATCTTCCTTGCTGTCCAGGGAAGTATCCACAACAGGACCGAGAACCACTGGACCTGCACTTCTCTCTCAAGTGTTTTATAGATGAAAACTCTGAGGTTAGAGACGAAAACTCAACTGGCCAAGGATACAGGACTAAAAGATGATGACACCACATACGGGGGAAACTGAAACTCGTACAGACAAACTGATTCACCCAAAGCACTGAGCTATCAAAGACAGTAATGCCAAGATTTGTCTCTAGGTCATATATACCAACTTAGCCCTGGCTTTTTAAAGGATCACTATAGGCACTGGGATAGGTAACAGCCTTTCACCTCCTCACACCACTTTCCCTGCAGCTCGCCAAATTTGCAAAATGAGAATAAAAGTAATACTTCAGAGGGCAGCAAGAGGAAGGAGGAGCAACCCAGACAGAGAAACCAGCATGAGCAAAAGCCCTCTGGCCACAAAAACTACAGAAAGGTGACAAAGCCTAGGGTGACAACCAGAAAGGGGGAAAAAATCCAGGCCCAAGGCATGAATGGTAGAATAGGTTTTCTACCATTGTGGATGGGAACCAGATTATATGAAAGGTTACTCACTAATTGGGTGATATGGGGTAAAAAACCTTATCTTTCTGAGCTTCATTTAATTGGCCAGTAACACAGCACTAAAATAGTACCAGTCCTAAAAGGTTGTTGAGGGGATTGAATGAGTCGATGTTTCTAAAGCAAATTTGTCATGCACATAGTAGATGCTACAAATGTTTGGAGACAACAGTAGCACTTTATATATGAAGTAGAACGAGAAGACACTGAAGGATATGAGTGTAGATGACAGCATGGATACTTAGTGGATGGGAGATTTATGCACGCATGGCTGGGAGTGGTGTGGAAGGGTGAGTGGCTGAGTGAATGGAAGTATGTATGGTAGATTGTTGGATGGAAGTCTGGTTGGGCAATGGAGGTGGCTGGATGATGGACAGGTGAATGCAGATGATGTTCATTGGGTGGAAGTGTGGCTGGGTGATGAGGTGTTTGGATAAATGGAAGCAGATAGGTGAATGCATACATAGTTATATGTTAAGATGGGAAGCTGATTAGATGGGATCAGTTGAGTGAACGCATCTTATTGTGAATGAGTGATTGGTAGGTGGTCGAATGGATGTCTCAGTAAGTGGATGGATAGTTGGGTAGGTGGATAGGTGGATAATTGTTGAGTGAGTAAAAGGCTGGAAAAGTCGATGAGTGGGTAAGTGTGAAAGTGTCAATGGTTGTGGAGATGGGCGGATGTCAGACAGGTTGAGTTATTGGAGGTGGCTGGATATTTGGAAGGGCTGGGTGGATGAAGTGGTCAGGAGGCTGTTAGAGAAGTTACATGAATAAAGGGACTGGGTGGATGAACCGGTGCTTGACTGTGCGGTTGGGTAGACAGATGAGGACGGAATGGCTGGTTGGGTGAACAAAAGATGGAGTGGGAGTGGAGACATGGTACATAGTAGAAAGCCTGAGGGAAGGTCAAGGCGGAGTGGGGAGGGGCAATGGTTAGCGGCAGCTGAGTGGATGGATGAGAATATGTGTGGGTGCATGGACAACTGGGGACACCACTGCCGAAGCCCCTCCAATTAACGCCATAAAGGTCACAAAGGACCGCTCCTAACAGTAAAGGACTCAGAAACAGGCTGGAGGTAAGATCTATCAGGCTGCCTCGCTCCAGGACCACCATCCCCACCCCACCCCCACACACACCCCTGCCCATCCCCTCCATCCAAACCCTGCGGCCTACCTGGAGGCGGCGATCTCGGCCTTCTGGCGAGCTATGGCAGCGGCCCGCTGGGCGCCCTCCACGCTGTGCTCCACCTTCTGGCGGACCTTGCTGCTCTTGAGCGGCAGCACGCGGCGCTTGGTGGCCTTGACCAGCACGTTGTGGCGGTACTTGCCCTCCTCGCGGTGGCCGTCGGGCAGAGTCGTGCAGCCGTAGCCATGGCGCAAGTTGTCCAGCCACTCGCCCTCGTAACGGAGGCCGCTGGAGCGCTCGCTCACGCCGAAGCCCGAGCGCTTGTCGTTCTTCCACTCGCCCATGTAGGTCTCGGTGGTGGTGGCGTCGATGTCCGCCTCAAAGGGCGTGGCCTCGTCGGCGCCCTCGGCGCCCTCGCCCAGGCTGGCGGTGGAGGCCGCGTCGCTGGCGCCCGAGCTGAGGTCGCTCTTGAGGAAGCTGACGCGGCTGCGCTGGCTGCCCAGGGACGTGCGGGACTCGGCCCGCCGCAGCTTGCCCAGCAGCGCGCCCCGCTGGAAAAGGCCGCCGCCCTTGGCCGCGCGCGCCATCTCGGCGTTGGCCAGCAGGCTGAGCGCGAAGCCGCCGCGCGGGATGGCAGGCGAGGGCAGCGCGGGGCCGTCAGGGGCCGGCGACGCGGGAGAGTCCGGGGCCACCGTGCCATTGCTGTGCTCACTGCGCAGGGACGAGAGCGACGTGCGCAGCGGCGAGCGCACCACCACGGCCATGCCGTAGGGCACGCTCTGGCGCACCCCGTAGCCGTGGCGCATGCCGTTGGTGAACTGGCCTTGGTACGTCCCTGCGGGCGGGAGAGGGCACATCAGTGCACGGCAGCATGGGGCCTGCGTGGCCACATGACCAGACTGTGCAAGGGATGGAGCTGGTCGGGCCATTCGAGTGGCAGGGTGCATGTTATTGAGTCCTTGAAGTTATGAGTGTGCAAGAACACCAGCGGAGTGAGCAAACCAGGGGAGCCTGTGTGATGGTGTGACTATCTCCTACTGGAAATGTGGCAGGATCACAGGTGTGCAAGCAAGGAGTTTGTGAGTCCTACCGTAAGTGTGTAAAGTTGTGTAATTGAGGCTCGGGGGATGGTTGAGGTTAACGAGGTGTGCTAGCACATGAGCCGACGAGCCAGAAGGAATTTACCACACACTGTGAATATTTCTTGGGAAACATGCTGAAGTCATGAGTATGCAAGATGGAGCAAAAAGTGTGAGCCAGAGTGTTAAAGTGTAAAGCGATCTAAGCAGATGAGGCGCTGCGTGAATTTAAACGTGTGCACAGTGTTTGAATCTTACTGGAGAGCATGAGTGGACAAGACAGGGTTGTACAGCACCACGACTGTTTGCAGGTGTGGGGGAGTGTACAAGGCAGTGTGTGCACAGAGGGTGTCTGAGACCGTGTGACCAAGGCGCAGTAGGAAGTAGTATAAAGTCATGAAGGCATTTGAGGTCTCAGTTGTGCAAAACTAGAACTGAATGAGAGTGCAAAACCATTAAAAGGTCAAAGAGTTCAAAGTGGTGTGAACAGGCGAGGCCTCACGTCTTACTTTGCGAAGTCCACATGTACAGCTAAACAAGTGTGCAAGGGGAAGTGGATGTTAAAGGCCATAAGTAGGTCAGACAGCAAATTTGCATAGTAGTGTGAGTGTTGGAAAGCATGAGATTGTGAGAGGGTGCAAGACTATGTGTGTAAGAGACTATGGTGGGCATACACGTCAATGCCTTTTGCCTCAGTGAGATCATGAGTGTGTAGCATGCATACAGGAGGGGAGTCCTGTGAAGATGACATTATGGATGTTTATGAGGTTCTGAGCTTACAGGGCCACCTGAGTGTCACGGCATAAAGTATAGGAGGCACTCGAGCCGAGTGTGTGAGGTTGTGGGTATCAGTGAAACTGAGACTGCACAAGACCATGCATAAGCAGGATAGTGATGTGTACAGGTCTTGCACGGACACTGGTATCTGAGCTCCCGGAAACAAGAAAGTACATGTTAGTGACCACTAAAGTCTCGTGGGAGTGGAGAGGCAACACAGAGAGGGGTACAGACCCCCAATACTGCTTCTGCCCTCACTAGCTGTGTGACCTTGGGCAACTGCTTACCCTCTCTGGGCCTTAACTTCTTCCTCTGTCAGGGATAACAATTACCTCTTATCTCTTAGAGCTTTTTGAGGTTTAAATATGTTAATATCTCTGAAAAACTAAAAGAAAAGATACATAGCTGATACTATGACTCTATGAAGGGTGCCAGGGTGAAGCCACCCGAGGTGTATGAACAAGCTGCAGAATGACGTCACACTGCTGCTCCAGGCTTCTGTGCGGTTCCTCCCAGGGCTCCAGCCATGCCCCATTCTCCCTGGACAGTTACATCATCTGTTGTTTTTTCACTGCCCTGTCTGCCTCAATGATCCCCTAAAATAGAGGTCAGCCTGGAGACAGATGTCACACACCCGCCCCTTCAATGCACACACACACACACACACACACACACACACACACACCCCGCCCCACCCTCTCGGTCTTTCTCCCATAGCAGCCCTGAACGTTGGCTCTCTGTGCCTGGCAGGTAGAACATCACAGAGACAGAATGTTGAGCCTTTGTTTTAAACACATGCTGACCCTTTCCCCTGGCGAACAAAAACTAAATGGCCTTCGCTGTAGTTTGGATCTTAGGGTCCCCCAAATATCTGTGAAGGCTTGGTTGCCAGAACAGAATATTGAAAAGGTGAGAGGGGGTTTTTGGGAGCCCTCATTGGAGACTGTGGAAGCCTGGCTCCCTCCGCACCCTCTCACTCCCCAACTTTTCTCTTACCACCGACTCCCACCATGATGTGCCGTCTCACCACGGGCCTAAAAAGCAACAGGGCCAACCGACCATGGACCGAAAACCATGAGCCCTTAGCCTTTCCTTTCTGCAGGTTATTTGCTCAGGGATTCATTAGACAGTATCAGCTAACTAAATGGCTCTCTTCCCAACCAGCGTGTGGGGTGGGGGCACTCAGCTGGGCAGCAGAACCAGCCAACCAGGGAAGGGTCCCAGGCTCAAACCAACAGGCTGCTCTCCCCTAGACCTTCGCACGGGCTGTTCCCACCACCTGAAACTTTTCCTCCAGGTCCCCTTCACTTTGTTACCTAATGGGGCCTACCCAACCACCTATTTAAAACTGCAGTCTTTCCTGCACTCCCCACAGCCTCTCTTCCTGATTTTTCCCCGTAAGACACATCGCCTCTAACATCGTGTGGCTTAGGTATTGCCTCTCTTGCTTTTCTTCCTGTGTCCAAAAGGAAACTCCGCAAGGGAAGGAGTCTACTCTCTTTGGCTCTCTGTGGTATCCCCAGAGCCTGGAGCAGTGCATAGCACCTAGGGGTGCTCTGTTAATTCCTGCTGAATGACTGGCTGACCTGTCTGGAGTAGCCTTGGGCAACTCCCTTCCTTTCCTACAACTTTCTTGTCCTAGCTGTCAATGATATGTGAGGTGGGACACTCTCTAGGGTGTGACCTAACTCTGAGGCACTGGTCACTGGGGCACTGTGACTCTAGAGGCGATGCATATCCAGGTGTCTCGCCCTGCCTGGTCCCTCCCAGCACAGGTTAGTCCAGCTCCGGGCCCCCTGCTATGCTGCCCTGGCCCTTCCTGCTTAAGAGCCCCGTGAAGGATGGCATACGGTGCCGAGGGCTCACTTAAAGCTCACCGCAGCCCTGTAAAGTGAGTCCCTGATTATGCTCAAGTCCAGGAGAGGAAGCGGATGGTCTGGGAGTTAAGCACCTTGACCAAGGA
Source organism: Dasyprocta punctata (assembly GCA_004363535.1). Classification (NCBI taxonomy): domain Eukaryota; kingdom Metazoa; phylum Chordata; class Mammalia; order Rodentia; family Dasyproctidae; genus Dasyprocta; species Dasyprocta punctata. The sequence continues at coordinate 80,435 of RJWM01001229.1, forward strand.
AGCAGGATCCAAACTCTGTCTTGTGCCACGACTCATGCTCAGAGCCAATGGTTCTTAATCTTGGTGCACACTAGAAGCATCAGCCAACAGTTAAAGACTAGCTAATCCCTGGGTCTCACCACCAGGAGCCCGGGTTAACCGCGGGAAGGGTCCCTTGTGCCTCAACCCCTCTGTCCAGTGGGGAGGAGCGGCCAGGGGTGAGGGAGACCTCGACGCTTTCCTCCCTACCATGAGCAGCTGTGGTCACCGACTGTCTGCTGTTACAAGACCAGTGAGAAGTAGTGTGAGATCCTGGACAGGAGCTCCTGGAGGGAAATGAAAATAGGATCTCCCCCTGGCCACAGGTTAAAATTATAACCCTCACACCCAAGGTTTTCTATCTCCCTCCTTTGCTTTGTTCTTCTTCATGTTACATGTAATGCAACATATATTTTATTGACTTCTGCCCCCCAGCACACACACTGGCACCTGAGGTCTTCAAAGACAGGAATCCCTCTCTGTTTGGTTCCCTGCGGTATCCTCAGTGCCTAGGCCAGTGCCATACAGGTCCTCAGTATTTGTGGAATAAATGAATGAACAATATGCATTCCACAGCTGTTTATTTTCTCTCTCTGCTTTAGCCATCTGCGCATGGCTCTGTGAAAACCCCTGGAGAGGCATTTGATGGTTCCACTTTCACAGACAGGAGGAAACTAATGCCCAGCAAGGCTGAAGGACTCACTGCAGATGACAATGCTCCTAAGCCTCGAGAGCTGCGACTCCCATCCATCCTTGGGGATCCTGCTTCCCCTTCTCGAAAGAAAGAAGAAAAACCATGAAAGGAGAAAGTGAACAAGAATCGAGCAGAGATGGTGAGCCAGTGGGGAGAGAGGAGACATATAATCTCTGGGTTGGAGGAGTTTGTGAAATTAAATCAACCAGCCTGACTTTAGCTGAAATTTGGCATGAGATGGGCTGACGTGGTCCCTTTAAGCCTGAGGAAAACTGAGATTGCAACAGAGAGCGGCTCTTGGCCCCAACTTGAGGAGGAAACAGCCAGGCTATATTGGGAAACCTACAGACAGGTGGCAAGAGGCAGCGACACCCAGGAGAAGCTGGGAGTGACAGGTCCCTGGGATGGGGGGGAAACCAAGTGTGGGGCGGTCTCTCTCAGCCTGTCTCTCCAAGACCAGCCAGGCCCCCTGGGGGACAGAAGGAGCACAGCGGAAGAGGGAGAGGAGGAGGAGCCTGCCCACAACCGTCTGGCAGGGAGGGGCCCTCAGCCGAAGCAGTGCCTCCTGTGACAGTGCTGGGCTGCCCCTCAGTTGGCCTTGTGATTCCCATAGGGCATCCCATTGTCTCCAGGGGAAAATTCAAGATTCCAGCAGCCTATGCTACCTGGCCTTGGGGGGCCCTGTCTGCCTCTCCTGCCTCATCCTTAACTGTGCTCTAGTCACACTTGCCTTCCCACCTCAGGGCCTTTGCACAGGCTTACTCATTTTCTTGGCATGCTCTTCTCTCTCTCCCTTCAGCCAGCTTCAGTTGGGTCAAGTTTCAACTTAAATGTGACTTTCTCCAGGAAGATTTCCTGATCCCCATCCCTGGAATACTGCCAGAAACAACCGACAGCAGTCCAGTCCCCTTCTTAACCCTTTCCCCCATGAGCAGCTAAATAGTGATTACAATCATTTGTCCACTGTGAAACTTCCTCCCTGGCCTTGGTTCCCAAGAGGGAGGAAGCTATATTGGTGTCTTCTTGCTATGGTCCCAGCAGCTCAAATAGTTCCTGAGCCCAAAGAAGCCCTCAGTAAACACAGGATGAACATGTGACTATCTTTTCCTCCCTTCCATGGACAGGAAACGCATTTTTCCCTCCCGGCACAACTTGACCTAGGTGCTTAGTAGTGGGTGGCAATGGCCACCAGCCATGTTCAGATCTAGATCCAGCAGATAAAATCCTGGGAGTTACTGAGGCCCATGTAAGAGATTGGTCAAGGCTATAACAGCAGCCTACGTAGTCCTGAGACAGAACTTTTGAGTTTAACAAAAACTACACAGCCGCCTTTCCTGATTTAGTATAGAAGACAGCAACATGGATTTTAGGGCTGGGGCTGTAGCTCAGTGGCAGAGCAGTTGCCTAGCACATCCGGAGTCTGGGTGAGCGGTGATGGTCCAGGTCTTGAGTAGCACAGAGCAGGAAGTGTGGTTGACTGAAGTGAACCACGTAAGGGACACTACTGCTGGCACACAGACAGTGCTCCAGAAAGACTAGAAAGCTAGCTGCTTTTTAAAACTTTTTATTTTGTGTGTGTCTGTGTGCTGGGGATGGGACCCAGGGCCTTGTCCCTGCTAGGCAAGCACTCTACCACTGAGCTACACCCCAGCTCCCTAAGGCTAGCTTTTTGGCAGGTCAGTCTTTGCTCAGAAAAGCTGGCCCAGAAAGGATTAACTGTAAAGATGAAAAAGAGCCAGGAAGGACAGCGAGAACTCAGAGGGACACAAGGAGACCAGCTCCAATTTTCTGCCTCGGTGCGGTTGCTCGTCGGAAAGCACGCTTGGAATTTCTAGGTTTTGCTAGTACTCTCTGCTCAGGAAGAAGCCTCAGAGCTTTATCCTGAGAGAAAGAAAGCATTCCGCTCTGTTTACCCCTACATCCCTAAGCTCACATTGCAGAGAGTTTCTGAAAGTTATGTCTATAAGACATGATCAGCTTCCTGGTCAGAGATTATGATTTAATTGGCACGGACACTGGTACTTTTAAAGCACTGATATGGTTTGACTATGATTTGGGGCTCCCAAGGGATTAAAACTATGATCCACAGAGTGGCGCTTTTGGGACATGGAGCAATCTTGGGAAGATGGGACCGAGTGGGAAGTCCTTAGGTCCCTGGGGGTGTAAGGGACTCTCTCAGACCTCAGTCTCTCTCTCTAACCTCAGTAAGCTCTTCCACACACACACACTCCCACCATAATGTGTGGCTCTAACCAGAAGCCAGATCAATGGTGCTGCCCAGCCTTGGACTTTGACCCTCCAAAGCTGTGAGCTAAAAACAAACAAACAAACAAACAAAAACAACTTTTTTTCTTTATAAGTAGCCTCCAGGTATTTCATTATAGTGATGACAAGCTGGCTAATAGTGCTGGGTATGTGACTTAATTTGTTAGAGTGCTTGCCTCAAATGTGTGAGGCTCTGGGTTCCATCCACAGTACCAGAAGTGGGAGGGGAGGGGAGGAGTATAGCTGACTAAATAAACACCTCAGATGATTCTTATGTCATCTCAGCCTGGGTTGAGAGCAGTCAGCCTCTCTTCTGACTTCCAATTTGCCAGCCCACTGCATCTGTGCTGTAAAACCTACGAGCAGATGCCCTCCACACCTGGTGCTCCTAGCTGGTGGACTGCAAAATGAGTAATTGACTTAATATATCTCAGTAAAATATCTCAATAATTATATATTGATTGCACACAGAAAGGATAATATTCTGGATAATGGGTTAAATAAAATATATTATTAAAATTGATTTCACCTTTTAAAATATGTCTACTGGAAAAATTTTTAATTATCTACATAGATTACGTTATATTTATATTGGAAAGTGCTGGTTTAAGTCATTTGGAGTTGGAGTTGGGATTTTCATTTACTCACACACTGAAAGCAAAACAAAACAAAACAAAACAAAACACAATCTTACCAGATACCAGTGTCATGATTATAATTTTACAGTTGGAAAAACCGAAAATAAGAATTTAAAGGTCTTGTGCATGACGTCACAATGTGACAGTTGTTGACAATCACATCCAAGTGTCCTGACAAATGTTTGCCCCTCTATGAATTTGAGAATACCCCTGCCAAATTAAAGATTTGGAAGTTTCCACTCACACTTCAGCTCTGAAGAAAGCACAGCCATTTCAGAAATCCAAGGGAGGCTAAAGAGATCTAGAATGTACTCTGAGACAGGAAAAAGACCTGCGTGCCATCTCCACCTACAGAATGGTCATGGAGAAGATCACCCAATCTGGTCAGTGATGCTTTCTAGTTCTAGGAAACTATCTCAGGTTGGACTGTCACTGCTGGGGAACTGACCAGAGTTGGAGAGAAGAAACTAGGAAGAACTCCTTTCCGGGGGTCCCATGGGGTCTGGATGTCCTTACTAAGCGGTCCAGTCCCTCCACAAGCTGTCCTCACTTGTCTTGCCAGCCTTGTCTGCCCACGCCCTTTGAAGCCCAGCGTCAGTGCTGTGTCCTCAGAACACCACTTCCCCTTCTCCAAACTCTGATTGCCTGAGATGTTTGTCACTTCTTCCCTTGTCCCTTGTGTGTATCATGCCTATTCTGTGTAACACCAGTCTCCCTGATTGTTCCTCAAGTCCTCCTCTGTAATCCCAGAAATTAGCACAAGCCTTCGGACAGGCCCAAGGAAGTGGCATCAGCCAACTTCATCAGGGTTTAAAATGGAGCATGGCAGGTATGGAGTGAGCACCAGAGCGTCCATAGGTCAGTGGCTCTTGTCCAAAGCACACCAAGGTCAGACCTAGTCAACCAGTCATGCGTATTGTGATCACACAGGCCCATACCAGTGATACCATATAGATGCTCCTAAACCAGTGGTGGCAGACCTGTGGTATGCATGCCACAGCCAGCTGTTCATTATCATTGACAGCTCTAAAAAGTTCACCATCCCTGCCCTAAGCCGAGGGGACTAATCTAGTCTTGGCTGTAACCCACCTTGATACAGACTATGAACCCTGCATGCCAGAGAAGAAGGTCAGGGCAGAGATATCTTTGGGGGAAGCAAAAATAATGGAAGTTTCATGGGCTTTGGAAACAAGTATCTACTGAATATCTCTTTAGTTTGTCTGCTTCCCTGGGGTGCAAAGTTGGACCAAGATTGCATGCAGGGGATTTGGCAGAGAACTTGTGGGAATGCCTGTGAGGTAGAAGGTAGGATTTGGTAGTGGAAGACATTGCATATCATCAACAGAGGCCTCAACTGATGCCATGGGATCTCTTGAGTTGGTATAGTCCTTCAGAGTCATCTGATATCACAGCACAGAGCCAGGTCTCTGTATCCTTGTACTGGCTATGGATGAGCTAGCTCCCATCGACAGAGGCCAATGCCCAGCAGAGAGCTATTGGCAGCTCACACTCGTGGCAGTTAGGGAAAAGAGCACCTGGGTCCCGAGGGGCGTAACACAGAAGCTATCCTCCCTCTCTCTCTCTCTCTCTCTCTCTCTCTCTCTCTGTCTCTGTCTCTGGGATCTGGCTGTTTCTGGAACTTAAGATGCTCCATTCCCACTGTCAAACCTTTGCATTCGTTGTCCCTTCTGCCCACCACATTATGGTCTCCCCTGCCACCCAGTGAAGCTGTAGTCATCCTTCAGATCTCAATATCACTTCCTCAAGGATGCCTTCTCTGATTACTGGACCAGGCCAGCTTCTCTTATTATCAGATCATAAATTCTACTTTCCCTTGAAAGTAGACTTGTCCCACTTTGTAACTAAGTAACTTATTACAGCAGATCTCTGCTATGCAAAATAAGCCACGCCCCCCACAGTATGCCCTGCACTCAACACAATGACTAACACAGAGACAGCGCTCAGCAGACATTGTCAGATGAATAAAAGTGCATGCACATGCCCTTAGACAAGTTCTCTGAGCCCATCTCCTCGCAATAAATTAGCATAGCAAGATCCCTCTGCAGTGCTCTTGTGAGCATCACAGGGGCTACTTAGCAGATATATTCAGCTCTCTGCAGAAGTTGGCTTCCTTCAATCCATGGGAAAGCACTGTAGGGTGACTACTCTCCAAGTTTGAGGTTAAAAGGTTTCTCAGGACATGAGACTTTTGGTGCTAACACCAGGACTAACCAAGAAGGTTGGTCACCCTAAGTTTGGTGAGAACGACACTTCATATTAGAACAATCTTTGGTGGTATTCTGGCAAACTAGCTCTTCAGGTAAAACAAACCTTGGTCTGTAGCATAAGCCAATTTCCACCACATGAATATTCCCACTCTGGCTGGTCAAGCTGCCAGGGTTTGAACAGGTAATTTGAAAATTCCTGAAAATATAACAGCGGGCTCTTATCAACCAGGAAGGTCTGGCCTCAGTACCCATACTGGTATGGACTGTCATGTTCCTAGTGTCTGTAGATGTGAAACACTGAAGTTAACAACCTCAATTCCGGAAGTGGAAATCTAGCTGGCATGGAGCTTGGAGATCCTCTGGTCCAAGGGGACAAGTATTTGTAGTATGGATCAACCCTCCCTCATCCTGTGTCCATGACAGACATTGCTAATTGATCATAATGCTAACTCCTATAACAACCTCACATTCTCCTCTCACCATGTCTTCAGGTATCCACAGCCAGAAAGTTAGTGTTGCATGTGAGACAAAGTCAATTCACCTTTAAGAGTGTATTCCAGTCCTCTTATTATACAGATGAGAAGCTTAAACTCAGACCTGCCCAAGGTTACACTGCAGGCAGTAGCTCAACTGGGACTAGAGAACAGATTCCTTGCCTCATTTGCTTTCTCTGTCTTGCTTCGCCCTGAGGAGCTAAGTAGTATTCAGAATGGGAAGGAACAAAAGGGGGCTGTTTGGGATTCTGAGCCTAGATTCTGGGAAACACCCTCAAACTCCTTTTGCACTTTTGAGGGTTCTTATCATGTCTATATACATCATTTGTGCCAGGTGCGGTAACGCACACTTGTAATCAGGAGGTGGAGGTAGTAGGATTACTGGCGAGTTTGAGGCCAGCCTAAACTACATAGTGAGACCCTGTCTCAAAATAAATAAATAAATAAAATTAAATAAATAAGTAAATATTATTTGCAAGTTGGAAAGGGAGAATTTTTTAAATTACAAAAGTCATATGCTCATTGCAAAAAATTTCAAACAGATGGGAATACGAAAGAAAAGACCTTTGCACTGTCTCCCCAAGGGTGACCACCATTAACAACTCAGGTCCTCCCAGACCTTCCTCTACTCACAAATGTGTGCATTTCACTAGCAGACTAAGAGGTTCACCGTTTATCACTCTATCATCACTCTATCTCTAAGAACTGGCACATAGTAGACACTCAAGACCTATTTTCAAAGTGGCTTTGTTCACTTAAAGCATCTTAGGTTCCTTTCCCTAGTGAGAGTAGATACGCCCACCTCCGTTGTACCTCTGTTGTAGATACGCCCACTTCTGTGTCTCATAAATTAATTTAATTGTCCCTTTGGTGAGCGTTTGGACTGTGTCATGTTTTCCCATTACAATTCCAGGGCCTTGCTCTCTGGCTCGCCTGTGAGGCTGGCACCAAAGTTCCTTCCCATGGCTTCCAAATGCTGCCGTCTGTCAAAGCTCCACAGTCTCTGGTTTCCTGGGATCACTGAGAGACAACCCCAAAGCAGAGGACTGGCGGCATTTGTGACAGCTCTTGGGAGCAGGGTCAGGTTGCAGTGGGTAGATGACAAGTCCTCTTAACCTGCGGGCTCCACCACCCCGACATCCAGAGTCTGCTGCCCCGGATGACACTCCACAGTTCACACAAGAAGCTGAGGATTAGCCGGGTGACATCGTCCAGGCGCTGACAGCCTGGGCCGAGGTCTGAGTAGAAGCCCCATTGCCAGGCCCTGGGTGAACTCAGCACCCCAGTGGCAGTCAGCAACTCTGAGGGCCTTGGAAACCAGAATCCACTGGGTGTGTGGAGGCAAGAGGGGCCAAGGGGAGAGGGTCTGAGTTCGGAAGAGGCTCCCCCCACCTGTGTACAGGGCTGCCTCTACCCTTGAGCCTCCGGGCCTGTCCCATAGACATGTCTCAATGTGGTGTCCTGTACTGGACACCTGACTTCTTTCCCTAAACCCTCACCCCATCTCAGTTCATAGCATCATTCTTCCACAGCTCACACCAAAACTCAGGACCGTACTTGATGCGCTTCCTCTCACTCCTCCTATCCAATCTGTCGGCGAAATCTACCAGTTCTTCCTTCAAATATCCTTTCTCACCATTGTGATGGCTGCAAGATGGAGGTCCAAGCCACCACAATCTTTCACCTATATTATTCCAATGATTCACAATCGGTCTCCACACGGTCCCTACCCCAGCCCCAGTCTCTTTTAGACACAGTAGCTTAAGGAACCCATTAAATGAAGGAATTCCTTTAAACCAAGTCAAGTCCTGTTACTTTTATGGTCCCCACTTGTCTCAGGATAAAAGCCAAAAGTTTACTACGGCCTACACAGTGCTGTACAAAACACCCCACTCCATGCCCTCTTGGCAGGGATAGTATGTGGATGATGTCGTGTCCCTTTCTGTATGTACCATTGTCTATTTGTCCTGCCACTAAAGATGCTAAATTTGACTGTGTGGTTAAGAAGGTATGTATTGAGAGAAAAAAAAAAAAAAAAAAAGGTTTGCACGGAGGATTCCAACTTAATTAAAAATGAAAGCTGTAAGAGCTTGGTGCATGCCAGACAGTGTATCTTACAGATTGTACCTGCCTCAAGACCAAGCAAGCGGTCCCCACTCCACACCATGGGCAGCAGTGTGCAGCCAGCAAACTCTTGAACACCTGCAGGTGCAAGGGGCTCACAGTGACTGGCAGGAAAGCATCCTAGAGTCACCCCCCATGCATCTGAATTGCTCCGTGGATTGTGCTGGGCACACATCTGGACTGTCCCTTAAATAGTGAGTGGAAGTCACACAGGAGTGAGGAGAATGAGACCTCACTGCCCACCTTCTCTGGGACCCCAGCTTGGAAAGGGGTGGGAGGGAACAAGGACATCCCTCTGGCCCATTGCAGGAAGGAAGTCTGTCCCCCCCTCACCCCATCCTCTCAGCCAGAGCCCTCAGAAAATGAGACTTGACATTCCTCCCCAGGGTGTGGCAGCAAGGGCTGGTCCAGAGAACAGCTGCTGGGGGCCTGGAATTAGCAGGTCCTGGAAACAAGCAAGCTTCATGAATCCCAAAGGCCTGCCTTGGACAGGACGTGTCTACAGAGATTTGTTCAATCGGACACATGAATCACAGAAACAAGGCCAGAAAGAAAAGACCGTGTCTACTTTCCTGTCGTGCTGAGAGGCAGCTCTACTTCCCTGGGGTTTGCAGATAATGCCAAGAAGCTGCTGAGACAGTAACACAGCCCACAGTCATGCTGATCGCTCACTGTGAACTGGGACATAGGGTTTTCAAGATGAGGTTAAATTATGCTGATTCTACATTCGAAATGGAATCATGCCTGGCGTGGGTTCCATCCATGCTGGCAGGACTCAAGGAGAACTAAGCAAATCAACATCTTGACTTATTACCTGTTCCAAAATCAAAAGCTAGTTTCTAGGCTGAAGTATTATTCCGAAGTCAATGACAGCCATAGTTCAGGCATTCTAAATTAACTTACTTTTAGGGATATGAAGAAAATTCAGAAAGGATACAATACATTTTGTCATTTTCTATGTGCCAAACATTATGCTACATGCTGTATAAATATGGTCTCATTTTCATCGTCTCAATCATATTTTGAGAGCTATTTTAACACCCCTAGTGGGAAAAAGGAAATATTTACCCAGGTCCACATATTTAAGAAGTAGAAGGGCTGGAATTTGAACCCCCATCTGGCTACTTTAAGGTTCCAAGTGTGTAAGTACCATGTGTTTCCCTTTAACAATATCATATTCTCTTAGGACGTCTACATTATATTTTTAATAGCAATTGAGAAATTTTTAAATTAAACAATATTCATTTTTAACATCTAAAAAACTACCTCACTAGAAGTAAGAAATTAATTGAGCAAGCTAAAATCATTCAAACTTGATATTATATTTCTATCAACTAGCAATGAACAATCAGTGAAATGAAATCTAAAATGCCACTTGCAAAATCACAAAAAAAAAAGATATGTGAGTCACTGAAGACTCTAAAGCACTGCCAAATGACACTAAAGAAGACCCAAATAAATCTGGTTCTATACCATGTTCATGGATCAAAAGACTCACTACTACTAAGATATCCATTCTCCCAAACTGATCTACAGATCTAATGCCACTGTAATCAAAAATACCAGAAGGCTTTTGTATTTTGGTAAGAAACTGACAAGCTGATTTTATAATGTATATGAAATGGAAATGACCATGAATATGGAACCTAGAAGAAGAAGAGTGAAGTTGGAAGATTTTCTGTATCTGATTTTAAGGCTTGCTATAAAGCCACCATAATGAAGACTGTGTAATATTGGTACAGAAATAAATAGATCGACAGAAAAAATGTCCCTTTGGGAAGCAAATAAATAAATAAATAAAATATGGAAGTTAACTTCCTTCAAGCTCACCCCTATAAGGAACACACATCACAGGATGAGAAAATGTGACCCCAAGTATTACTCAGTCCTCTGTCATGGAGCAACCACTGAGCTCCCATGTTCAGAGTGCACTGGATTAAGATGAGCCTGAGCCATTAGCTTTGGGTCCAGCTGTCAGAGATAAACATAAAAGTCTTATCTTTTCAAAATATAATGGTAATCATAAAAGCATGGACACATGCCAAACTCCATTCCAAGAGCTTTGTACATATTGGTGTATCATCACTTAATTCTCTTGATAGGATAGAAAGGGAAGAAGTAGCCAAAACTCAATACAGGAAGGGGAATGTTGTTTTATGATGATTTGTTTCCATTTTTTCATTTTTATACGTAGGTATAGGTATGGAATTACAATGTTAAATACCTATTTTAAAAATTTTTGTTTTTTGTGACAAGGTCTCATTATGTAGCTCAGGCTGGCCTTGAACTCATGACAATACTCCTGCCTCAGCCCTCCAAGTGCTGGGATTATTGGCATGTAACAACATGCCTAGCAATGAAATGCTGATTTATTTATTTTTTTTTCAGCACCAGGGATTGAACTCACAGCCTTATGCCTGCCAGACAAGCGCTTGCACCACTCAGCCAAACTCCCAGTCCTAGTTTTTTGAGGCAGGGTCGCACTATGTAGCTCAGGCCAACCTTGCGCTCGCACTGTAGCCCAAGCGGGCCTTGAACTCACAATGCTCCTCCTACCTCAGCCTCCCGAGTGCTGAGATTAAAGGCGTGCGCCACCACGCCTGGCTTTGAAATGCCTATTTTATACTGGGTTTGCAATCATAAAAGTTTGAAAGTCAGTAGTATACTACACCAGAGACGTCTTTTTTTGTGTGTTTTGTTTTGTTTTGTTTTGTTTTTTGAGTTAAGTCTCACCATGTAGTTCAGGTTGACCTTGAACTCACTGTGTAGCCCAGGCTGGCCTCGAACTCATGGTGATCCTTAGCCTCCCAAGTGCTGGAATTACAGACATGTATCACCACGCACAGTCACAAGAAGGTTTTAAGAAGCCTAAATGATGTAAAGCACATAAAATTCTTAGCAGAGAGTCCATCACAGTGAGGACTCAGTAAAGGACAGATGCAGTTATTACTGCCATGAAGGTAAACTTCGTGATTGTTCAACCTGTATAGGTGCAGAAGGACTGGCACTAAGTTTAATGTTCTGCTGTCACCATCTTGAAAATTTTTTTCAGTTCTGGGGATTGAAAGCAGAGCACTGAGAAACAGCCTCATCACTTTTTTTAATTTTTATTTTGAGATAGGTATTGCTAAGTCTCTAAATTGACCAGGCTGGACTTGAACTTGTGGTCCTCCTGCCTCAGTCTCCCAGGATGATGAGAATACAGGCATGCACTACCACTCCCAGCTACCATCTTGAAATCCTTAAATGATTTTGAAGAATGAGCCCACATTTGCATTTGCTCTGGGTCCTACAAATTATGTAGCCAATCCCGACTATTTTGTATCATTGTATGTTGTTTATTAAAGCACTTATTTATATTATAAAAGATTTAATTATTACTTGTTTCATCTCTTCCTCTTATTAACTTGAATGAGAATATGTGTATGATCAGTCTCAGTTGCCTCATCTGTAAAACAGGGGTAGCAACAATACAGTACTTCCCCATAAAACTGTCGCAAAAGTTTAAATAATACAACCAAAATAAAGTACCAAGAACAGTGCTCAGTACATAGTAAGCACTTCAAAAATGCTAACTTAATATTATTAGCTTTATGGAAAAGAGTCATGCTTGGGCCTAGTTTTTCCACTGAATCTTTTGATTATTGAGCTAATCAATGGTTCTAGAATTTGTTTGAGCATGAGTTTACTAATACAATGACTCTCTGAGAAAATAGCTCTCAGAAAAAACAGGTTGACTATGCACATAAGCACACATCTTGCGAGCAGTATCAGGGCATGTATGGGCCTCTGAGGTCAAGATTAGGAACCTCAGAAAACAAGGATCACAAATGGCCCTTCTGGGGCTGGAATTCATGAGTCTTATGGGGTGGAAACAGCCTGGCAGCCACGCAGCACGTTATTCCTTCAGGGCTGGGGTATGTGTGTGCGAGCTTTAAATCAGCAGCTATTTTTAGCTTTGCTTTATATGGCCAGGGGAGACTGAGGGATGAAGGATGTGGAGGGTACCCAGAGGCTCACAGCAGGGTTTGAGAGGCCAGAGCCAATGGGCCTAACCCTGCTACCTCTCCCCATGCCAGAGTTGAGGAGTTTAACACCCATCCAAAGCAAGGGATTAGAGGAAAGGGGAAGTCTATGAACATAAAAATGGCAGGGCCTTCGAACAAAATGCCAGGTCAAGTCACCTTACTTTTTCTTATTTGTTTTTGTTTTGTTTAGTTTTGGTATTGGTTTTTTGAGAAGAAGCCTCGCCTTGTATTTCAGACTGGCCTTGGACTCACTGTGTAACCCAGGCTGGCCTCGAACTCACAGCAATCCACGAGGCACTGCGCCTGCACCACAGGTTGCTGTAGAACAGTAATTTTCAATCATTCTGACCATGACTTGTGAAAACAAAAATACATCTATTTCAGAAATACGTTTTACATCATAACACATGCACACGCACACACACACACACACACCCTCAGCTGAACGAATGTCTCAGAAAACAATACTTTCTCTTATTCTCCATGAAAACTCTGATTGTTTCTATGCTATTCTGTTGCCTTCCTTCCATTTGGAAAAAGGTAGCTCCTGACCCATTAAGTTGGTTTCACCGTCTGCTCCTGGCTGGGCACCAGCAGTCGGGAATCCTGCTGCTTCGCTTGGCTTGGAGCAGGCAGTCACCTGGAATGCTTGATTGCTAGGACAGGTGGGCAGCAGAGAGCGCATCTCGACATTTGGGATAAGACACAAGCTTCAGCTCTGTCTCCTGGATGAACAAGCTTTGGACCTCCTGGCCTATGTGGGCTTCGTTCTTTCGATCTCTAGTAGGCAGGCTCATTCCGCCAAGTCAGGCCGCTTGCTCCAAGAAGCCACTCTGAGATCCTAAGTCTGACAGTCCCCACCTTATGCTTCCTTAGTCCCTTGTCTGCCCCTGCCTAGCCTTCTGTGTTGTCCTGCATGCAGTTTTCTGTGAGATTCTCAGTGAAGTCAGGGACCTGCCCCATTCTATGCCATTTCTACACTCCCCCGACCCCAGTGTAGTACTGTGCTGGTTTGATAATAATCACATCATATGCATTTGTTAAATGAATTAATCATAGGTAATAGCAATAATAGCAATTGCTATTTGTCATGTTCGTTTATCCTGTGATAGAGAGATTAGGATAGGTCCATTTTATGGATAAAGAAAATAAGATACAAAGTGATTACAAAGCCCAGGGACCGAGTCCCAACCGCTCCTAATCACAGGATCTTATTTGTTCACATTTCCCTCAGTGCTCCTCAGGATAGGGCAAAGGGTAGATCCTTAACAAACCCTGGGGGACTGATGACAGGTTGATTAAAGAGATTTTCCAAAGCAGTGGCCACATCTAATTTTGGAGAGTTACACCTCATGTGTGGCTTGGGAGACAGAATCCACGAGGTTTCCAGGGCCCTTAGATATGGGGCCATCTCATTTGGGAGGAGCCTAGGTCTCTGACAAACCAGGGTAGCAGGTCTTCTAGTTACCTGGCCTCAAGGGCTCCTGGCACACCTGGGATCAAACCCAAGGCCTGTATAACCAAGCACAGTACTGCATATCTCTAATTCCAGCTACTCAGGAGGCTGAGGCAGGAGGACTGCAGGTATGAGTCCAGCCTGGGAAATTTACCAAGATCCTGTCTCAAAATAAAATGTAAAAAGAGCTGGGGGTGTAGCTCAGTGACATAGCACTTGCCTAGTGTGTGCAAAGCCCTGGATTCATCCCTAGTACTGGTGGGGAAAAAACAGGCCTGCAATTCAGTGATCAGGCCCTTGCCCACAGTTCCAACTTGCACTCCTGTATTACCCCTCGTTTACTCAAGGTTCCTGCTATCCGGGTGCTCTTGCTGCTCCTCAAGTTTGCCAAGCCTAGCCGGGTGTGGTGGCGCACGCCTTTAATCCCAGCACTCGGGAGGCTGAGGTAGGAGGAACATTGCGAGTTCAAGGCCGGTTTGGGCTACAACTCGAGCGCAAGGTTGGCCTGAGCTACACAGTGTGACCCTGCCTCTAAAAAAACCAGGGCCAGGTGTTTGGCTCAGTGACTTAAGCGCCTGTCTGGCAGGCGCGAGGTTATGAGTTCAATCCCCGGTGCCGAAAAAAAAAAGTTTGCCAAGCCTGGTAGTAGATCTCCATTCTGCCCGAAAGGCTTTCCTTCCTCTCCAGTCGTCCCCATCTTGCTTTGAGACCACCTCATGGAAAAACACTACACTCCTCCCTCTCTGCTTTTTTATTATGCTAGAAAGGTCTGGAGCGTATATATACAGAGTGCCTGGAGTATATGGTGCATGTTTAAAATATAAAAATGTATTACAGTAAAAGACACATTGCATTAACTCATCTCAAAATACTCCTCCTCATCCTGAACACACTTATTCCCTCATTCTTGTCACTTTCTGAAGCAGTTCTGGATGTCCTCTTTCATGGGTATCTTTACACAGTTTGAAAGAAAATACAGTGAGCACTGCTGTTGAGTGACATCTAACAGAAAGCCAGGCTCATGAAAACATTACTGTGTCCTCATCCACTTAATCACCAGACCTGGCACCACACAACTTCTGGCTCTTCCACCAAATCAAAATGACCATGAAGGGTAAACATCTGGAATTGATTCAGGACAACAAAGCAGTCACAACAGTGCAACTAAAGACACTTATGTGAAAGGACTTCTAAAACTGCTTGAGGAAGTGACAAGAACAATGGTATAAGCCGGGTGTGGTGGCGCACGCCTTTAATCCCAGCACTCGGGAGGCTGAGGTAGGTGGAGCGTTGTGAGTTCGAGGCCGGCTTGGGCTACAACGTGAGCACAAGGCCGGTCTGAGCTACACAGTGCGACCCTGCCTCAAAAAACTAGGGCTGGGAGTTTGGCTCAGCGTCTTAAACACCTGCCTGGCAGGCGCAAAGTTGTGAGTTCAAACCCTAGTGCCACAAAAAAAAAAAAAAAAAAAAAAAAAAAAAAAAAAAAAAAAGAACAATGGTGTAAGTGTATGAGAAGCAAGGAGGAGGGCTTTGGGGGGGGAACCAATGAAAATGTGTCTTTTACTATAATAAAGTTTAAAGCAATTTTAATATTCACCATTTTCTTTTATCATATTGTGTATGAGTATTTTCTGGTTTATTTCTGTCTTTTTCACTAAACAGGAGGTTATACTCACTATTCCAGTCCCTTGACTTTGCTATGGGACACTAGCTGGGATGGAGTAGGTGCTCAGTCGTAATTGCTGCACGAATGAATGAATGAGTGAGTGAGTGAATGACTGGATGAGTAAATGAGGGAATGGGTTTTCCTCCTTTTAGACATTTGGGAGATCAACCCATTGGTTCCCATGCTCATGTCAGCCCAGCAATGTGTGTCCCTGTGACTCACGTCCAGTGTCCCCAGACTCCATGAGTGAGTGTTGGTTTACCCTTGGTCTGGAGAGAAAGGAGAAGTGAAGGAACGCTGGGCCTGGCATGCCTACCACGTGCTGCGCTGCATACGTAACTGACACCTCGTAAACACTCGAGGATCCTTTCCATGCTACAGCTGAGAAACTGAGGCTCGCTCTCTGCTGTGCCTCCGGTGTCACCCTGGCCAGCATCACCACCTGGTGAGCTGAACTACACCACACTGGAGAGGGTCAGCGAGCGGCTCAAGGTCACCAAACTAGCAAGCGATGGAGCCGGAATTTGTCCTTAGCACTGTCCAATTCTAGCCAGTGCTCAATAGCTGCCACCTGAGCCCACAGAAACTCAAGGAACACAACCCTTAACATCCAGACACACCGAAGGGCAAGTCTGTCCCAGACCCCAACACGCCCTGACCAAGGCTGCTCACCAAGCAACCAAGGCTTGAGCAAACCTTGCAGCCTGAGGGCTGCTGATGCTTCTTCCTGTCCCCTACCCTATTCCCAGAATGCCAGCCTCCTGTATTCTACCATAAAGAGGGGGACCAGTGACAAAAATAATGTTCTACAGATGCCTTCTGTTGCCCAATAGAATTATTTTTTCTTTAGCCAGTTTTGAGTCATGCAGCACATTAGGAAGATGCCATAGAATGATTCTGTGCCAGAAGGAATCTACTGACCATTAAAAGCAGGAGCAATATTTCTGTTTTACATTTTTTGAAACAGGTTTTTGCTGTGTAACTCAGGCTGGCCTCAAATCCCCTATGCAGCCCAGGCTGGCCTAGAACTCATGATCCTCCTGCCTCAGCTTCCCACAGATGAACACACTGTTTCTGTGAAGAATCAGAAGATAATGCTTTAGGCTCTGTAGGACCACAAGCCAAAGTGAGGACATCACATAGGGACTACCCTGTAATTTTCACATGTCACCAAAAGTTGCTCTTCTTTTGCCTTTTTTTTTTTCCAAACAATTAAAAATGCAGAACCAATCTCAGCTCACAAGCTGTACAGAGCAGGCACCTGGCCAGTTTGGCCCACGATCTATAGTTTGCTAGCCCCTGATTTTAATTAGTACTTTTCTGCTGGATGTGGTGGCACAGCCCTGTAATTCCACCACTAGGGAGGCTGAGGCAGAACGATCACCGTGAGTTTGAGGCCAGCCCAGGCTACACAGTGAATTCAAGACCAACCTTAACTACATGGTGAGATCTGTCTCAAAAAACCAAAATAAATAAATAAATACTTTTTTTTTTTTTTGAGACTGGGTCCCTCTATGTTGCCTAGGTGGGATTCAAGCTCCTAGGCCCAAATTATTCTCCTGCCTCAGCCTCCCAAGTATCCCAGATTATAGGCATGAGTCACGATACCCCTAAAGCAATACTTAAAAAACATTAGCATGCTAACATCTGCCCAATGAACTTGTTAAATCAGTTTTCTGGGCCCTCACGCAGAGCTGCTGATCCAGAAAAGTCTGGGTGGGGCCTCTGAACTTGCATTTCTGTCTGGAGGACAGACAATGCTGTAGCTGCCTGTCTACTGCCTACACTGTGAGCAACACTCGTGCTCTAAAGCACCCCAGTTTATAGATGAGGAAACTGAGGCTCAGGTGAGTGCTGTGTCCCACGGCACACCAGTAGGTGAGGGAATGACTGCCCTGCCACTTTCCGGGACGGATTTGCTACAGCAAACTCTATGTTTTCTTAACTCATGATCATGCTCATTCTCCCAAGCCTCCGTACGAACTCTTCTTTCTGCCAGGACAGAGTCAGTCTCACAATCACATCTTCACATCAAGATCTCGCTCACGTCTCACTTCCTCTGAAGTATTCCCTGCCCTCCCCAAAGCCGGCTGCTCTTTCTTGCCTCTCTCTCTCTGCACATATTTGTGTACAATGCCTGCACGCTTAACTTTGAAGCCAGGGACTGCATTACTCCTCATACAGTGCCTGGCAAACAGGAGGTGCCACGGAAATACGCACCACAAGAAAGAGTGCATCTGTGAGTGGGTGATGGATGGGTGGGTGAAAGAGTAAACATTCCCCATGATCTATGGCTTGAAAACAGTTTTTATGGCAAAGTTGAGACCAGATCCAAATTCTACTACAATACAAGCTATAGAGTATTCCACAGCTGTTTCCACACCAAGCATACAGACAGCAGTAGTTTTTTGAGCATCGATAGAGTATATAGTATATGGCAAGCCTTGTACTAAGTACTCCTGCCCTTTACTGGCCCTATATGTATTTACGAAAAAATGGATGGCAGAACAGAGAGGTAGAACAGCTTGCCCAAAGTCACACAGCACAGCACATCATAGTTTATCTACTTTGGTCTTGTCCTTCCCACCCTCCCCACAGTGTCCCTCCCGCTGTGGCCCCATCCGGCCCTGCAGGCCCCAGGCCGGGCTCACCTCCATCTGCGTAGGTCTCGGTGCCATAGCCATCCTGCAGACCATTGTTCCAAGTGCCTTCATACTTGGCACCGCTGCTGGAGCTCTGCCGGGTCCCGTAGCGTCCCTTGAAGCCATGCGTCCATTCCCCCTTATAGAGCCAGCGCCCCTTGGTCTCTATGCCGAGCCCATGACGTTTGCCCTGGCTCCAGTATCCCTCGAAGGTGTTTCCGCTGGGCCAGGTGTAGACACCCGCCACTTCAAAGCCAAAGTTCCAGGAGCCGGAGTATTCGCCCTGGCCCTTGGGGCCAGTGCACAGCCCGTGCCCGTGCGCCTTTCCCCCCTCCCAGCCCCCACAGTACGCCCCGCCATCATCAAAGTCAAAGCGGCCCCCGCTCATCTCATCCTCACCCCCTGCCACCTCCCCGTCCTCCAGTTTGGGTGCAGGGGCTGTCGGGAAAACTGCCACTGTCCAGGCCCCCTCAGGTCTGGGCCCCCAGACTCACCACCATGCCCCCGGAGGAGGGAAGCAAGAGGCTAGCAGAGGCTGAAAGAGCCCAGGAGCCAGGTCGGCCTTGGGGGTGCTGGTGAGAGCCATGCCTGGGCCCCCCTCAGTCAGTCAGAGGAAGGCTGCCACTGGTGAAGGAAGCAGGCAGGAAAGACTCACAAGTCCCCACACAGCGCCCCAAGTCTGGCTTCCATGGAGTCGGAGGGAAAATGTTGTGATCCCTTTAAGAAGCACAGGGAAAAGTGTTGGGTAGAGGGGTCCTGGTATCCAAGAGGGGCCGTTGCCCCAGTGGCAGCCCCAGCCCAGGCTGAATTCCCGAAGGCAGCCCCTGGCCCCCTTCTCCTCCACCCCAGTGGGTGTGCTGTCTGAGATCTCCCTGCCGCTGCCCCGCCCCTTCTCCAGCCCTGCCCTCCTCCTGGGACAGAAAGGTCAGTGTTGCCCTAACAAGGCCATTGGATCTCACAAGCTGCTCCCAAAATAACCCCTGGGCAGCCGAGCTCCCTCAAAGCAGGAGGGAGGGGGTTTCAAACCGAGCTGGGGTTGCAGACCCAGGCAGGGGCCGGAGGGCAGAGGAAGGAAGCCAAGAGCTAAGTGTAGACTGCCCAGGCCACGTTTGTGTCTTCCCTTCCCATGGGTAGGAGCTGCCTTCTAGCTCAGTGTCCTGTGGTCTGTGGACAGAGAGGGAGTATGGGATACCAAGTCCAGCACCCCCTGCATACTTTAGCTCCCCCAGCATGCACGGGCTTGCAAACCTCAGGTGTCCCTGCCGCTCGCAATCCCCCATGGGCCCTGGGGCTGCAGCACCACTGCCAGCCCCATTAAGGAAGTGGGTGACCTAAAGAGAAAGGAACAGGCACAGTTTCCCATTGGCTTTTGACTGCAGAGGGAAACTCAGAAAGAGAGGTGAGGTTCTGGCCGCACAGCCTGGAAGATATAGACAATTTGAGACAGTGCTCATGCGCAACCCCAGGTCCTCTCCACCCCAGGAGAATTCAGGGCTAAATGCATGGTCTGCTTGCTTCCTTGCTCCCTGAAGGGCAAACACCATTCTGAAGGAGAGGAGGTTGTCCTCTTTTTATTGCTGAGACCCAGGATTGCAGGTTGTATTGGAATGAAATCCACAAAGAAACACTCTAGGATCAAGGCTCCCGACTTTTGTTAAAACTTCCTTTCCAAACTCTCTTTGCTCTAGTGTCCTCAGAGCCAGAGGCCAGGCGTCAGAGAGCTCTTGGGACAGGGTCAAGAGCTAAGGGCCTGGGTGGATTCCCAGCACTCAGGTTCCCACCAGACTCCAGTACAGAGAACAAATAAATCTCTGTGACCAAAAACTGTGTCTGAGCTAATGATTGTAAATTCCAACCGAGCCCAGGGGTAACAGTACAGAGTACCTCTGGGAAAGGTAAGGCCCTCCAAGGTGAGGAAGCTGTGTGTGTGTGTGAGAGAGAGAGACAGAGAGAGAGAGAGAGAGTGAAAGAGAGAGAGAGAGGTAGAAAGAGAGAAAGAGAGAGAAGGGGAGAGAGAGACACAGAGAGAGAGAAAGAGAAAGTGAGAGAGTGAAAGAGAGAAAGTTGGAAAGAGAGAGAGAAGGGGAGAGAGACAGAGACAGGGAGAGAGAGAGGAAGGGGAGAGAGACAGAGAGACAGAGACACAGAGAGAGAGAGGAGGGGTGGATGGGTTGGGATAGAAATCTCCAAAAAAAGCAAAGCCACTAGAGACTAGAGCTATCAGACTATTATCTGACTTCAAACATATCTGACGTACTTTTCAATCCCATGGCAATGAGGCCACATAAAGTTCCAGCAGAAGTTTTATTCTTATTTCAGAAATGGGTAGAAAATGTTCTCTCCTCCCTGCCCCACTGATTACTAGTTCTTAGGCCTTGGTTCTTTCGTGTACACAGCCCCGTACCTTGAAGAGCCGCTTCCATGCCTACATTTTACCACCTGGAGGAAACTCCAGCCTCCCTCGTAGCAAATAACAGTGGATAAAGATGGTCATTCAACCCAACCGCCTGCCCCTTAGCCAGGAGGACAACAGTTTGCTCCCCAAAGTCATCTCAAAGGACACCTCATTGCTGTCGCCAGGGGGTTCTGCATTCTCACTGCTCCCTGAGGATTTGAAGCAGCAACTTGCTGTCAAACAAACACAGAAGAGCATTCCAACTGGAAAGGAGTATGAATCTCCCCAATTCTCTGTCCGCTGTAACCAAGCACCAGGCCAAGCCCTATAAAGGCGTTCTCAGGCCAAGTAAACGCAGCCGCCGTTCATCCGCAGCAGCTCCCTGTGGAGGGTCCCCCAGGGTGGGTATACACGAGACTCATCCTGAGAATACAAACCTAAACAGTGTCCAGAGCCCCACTCCCAATCTGTGCGATCAGACTGTCCTGGGAGAGGGCCTGGGTCACTGCATTCTTTCTAAAAGCTCCCCAGATACATCTTGTCCCTGGTTAAAAACTACTTGAAGTTTTCAAATAATGAAAGTTTCTTCATAGCATTTTAATTTATGTATTTATTTTTGAAGGCACCGGGGATTAAACTCACAATTTCACACCTGCCAGGCAGGTGCTTAAACCACTGAGCCAAACTCCCAGCCTTAGGCTTTTGAGGCAGGGTCGCACTACGTAGCTCAGGCCAGCCTTGTGCTCACGTGGTAGCCCAAGCTGGCCTCGAACTCACAACGCTCCTCCTACCTCAGCCTCCTGAGTGCTGGGATTAAAGGCGTGTGCCACCATGCCAGGCTCTTAATAGCATTTATGAATTGTAGATTCATTTACTTTCCTCAAGCTGTGATAGGGTTGGTAGTTTTGGAATTAGATATGTAATCACATCCCAGCTCTGCACCCCCCATGTAACTGATTTTTGTAAATGTTAGGTACAGACTGCCAAGTTTGGCTCTGGCCTTACCTGCCCAGGGGACAAAACCACCACTTATTTTGTCCTGTCCCTAATTGTGGGCATTTTGGGGAAAGGAGGCCATCTTGTGGCCATATGTGCATTTCAACAGATTGTCCTTAGAAAAAAACAGTCCTTAAAACAAAATGGAATTTACTAAAGTTGAAATGAAGTTTAAACCATGTTTAAAGGTAGCTGTCACGCTCTCTCTTCTTTCCAGGCCATTTTTCACTCTCTGGTTCTGTTTTGGTCAGAGGTCTTCACTTCATCCTGCTGTTACCTCCTTGCTAGTGTAAACTGGGATGCTTCCCCGGGAGAAGGAGCAGAGTCCCGAGCAGAAGAGGACCGGCCCAGAGTCAGCTTGAGTTCTGAGCCCGAGCCCAGCTGAGGAAGCCCGTGCTTCCCTGGGACCTTTCCAGACACATCGCCCCACTGAGTCAGCTGCCCTTCCCACAGGCTGGCTCATTCCCCGAATCCTGAATCACTTGAGGCAGGAATGTCCTTCTTTCCAAAGAATACACAGCACCTCGTCTTGGGTGGACCCTGGCTTCCCCATCTGCACAGTGGCAGCTGCATTTATCAGCAGTCGAGCAGCTGACTCCCTTCTGGAGAGGTTTTCTCAGCTGATTTCCAGGATGGACCCTCTGTGGTTCTGCCCATGCCTTGCTGCTTCCTTCTCAGTGCCTGAACTCTGTGCCTTGGGGATGTACAGAGCTTAGTCCTCTTTTTTTTTTTTTTTTATCTTTTTGAGACAGGGTCTCCCTATGCAGTTCAGGCTGGACTTTAGCTCACTTTGTAGCCCAGGCTGATCTCGAGCTCACAACGATCCTCCTGCCTCAGCCTCCCGAGTGCTGGGTTTACAGGCATGCACCACCACATCTGGCTGCTGACTTCATTTTTTTTCAAATGAGATGTTGCAGTTGTCCAGGCTGGCCTTGAATTTATGGGCTCAAGCGATCCTCCTGCCTCAGCTTCCTGAGTAGCCAGGACTCCAGCTGCAGTCCACCACTGATCTCTGACTTACGTACCTTCACTGCCTAGGTGATCCTCCGTATCAATGGTTTTAAAAGCATTCACATACTGATGGGTCCTTTATTGATCTCTCCAAACCATACCTCCTGGTTTCAGTCATTATCCAACCATGTACTCAACAGCTCTACATGTATCAGAAGCATCTCACACTTGACAAGAACAAAACTAAACTCCCCACTTCCCCTCCCAAATCTGTACTGACTCCCAGTTTCTTAAAAGCTTTGGGGTCATCCTTAATTCCTTTCTCATACCTTATATCCAACCCATTTACAAATCCCTTCAACTCTATCTTCAAAGTAATTCCAAACCTCATAATAGCTCCTGCACTGTCAAGTGCCAGCCACCAGAAACCATTGCTGGGCCAGGGCAAGCCTCCTGACTGTTGTGCTTGCCTCCCTTAGTCTACACTAGGCAGTTGGTGCTCCTTTAAAAGGTACATCTCATAATCTCAGCACTCAGGAGGCTGAGGCAGGAGGAAAACAAATTTGAGGTCAGCCTTGGCTACATAGTAAGTTCAAGACCAAATCATGTCTCATAGCGAGGTCTTTTCTCAAAAATAAACAAATAAAATCTTGTCTTTCTTCCTTGCTCAGTTAGCTCTTTCTCTCACCCATAAGAGCCAAAGCCTTTAAGACCCCTCCCACACACACACACAAGGTTCTCCAGTACCCTTCTGACCACACCAAACTATAATTCTGTATTTCCTTCTGCCAAAATTGCACTTCTCCCAATGGTCCACAGAGTTCACTCCCTTACTTCCTCCAGGTCTCTGCCCAGAAACTACCTCATCACACAGAAGCTTCTCTGATGACA
This sequence comes from Dasyprocta punctata, assembly GCA_004363535.1. Lineage (NCBI taxonomy): Eukaryota > Metazoa > Chordata > Mammalia > Rodentia > Dasyproctidae > Dasyprocta > Dasyprocta punctata. Next base: position 103,921 of record RJWM01001229.1, read on the forward strand.
GAAGCGTCAAATAAAATAGAAACCTGAGCCCCACTCCCTACCACTTGTATGTTTGTCACCTTCCTCCACAGAGGACAGGAATAATGTTCTGCTTACTTTTCTATTTCTGGTACCTAGTGTGTCTGGTGTAATACACACACTCAAGAGAGACTTGAACGAATGCATGTATGTTCACTGAAGAGTTAACTAAAGGCAGGTAGAAAGCAGGATGCCATCCTTCAGAACATCAGAGTAAAACTTAATCCCTTAATACACAAACTAAATCCATTTTCTAGTATGCATGGAGAGTAAATCACATCCACAAATGAAAGTCAAATGTCCTGAGATAAAGTTGGCCCAGTATGGCCTGAGCCGAATAATCTTTACCTTTTGATAAAGATTTGAGTGGGATATTAGTAACCTACAATATATCCCCGTAAGCCTGGAATGTCTAAACCTTCATCCTAGATTTCAATAGATTACTAGCAACTATGATCTTTTCAATTCTTATACCCTAATGACTCTGTATGAAGATAGCATCTCTCCTAGTACCCCACTCCCCAAAAAAGTACCTCTTTTCATTCTCTGGTGATTGTTGTGTCTATATATATTAATAATCAGACCACTGTTTGAAAAGCAAACAAAAAGGATTTAATGACTTTGGAACTAATCTAAACCGTATAAAAATCAAGTAACTCATACAAGATAACTCTCCAGTAAAGAAAGATGACACAAACCGGACATGGTAGCACATGCCTTTAATCCCAGCACTCGGGAGGCTGAGGTAGGAGGAGTGTTGCGAATTCGAGGCCAGCTTGGGCTACAACGTGAGCGCAAGGCCTGCCTGAACTACATAGTGCAACCCTGTCTCAAAAAAACTAGAACTGGGAGTTTGGCTCGGTGGCTTAAACACCTGCCTGGCAGGCGTGAGGTTGTGAGTTTGATCCCCAGTGCCACAAAAAAAAAAAAAAAAAAAAAAAAAAGGTGACACAGAATGCTAGCTGTAGAGGTGTGGGTGGGATAGTACCTCAGTCAACCAGCTTAAATGGACTCTGATATTTGAAAGGGTGGTTTAGGAATCCCTGGGAGTTCTGAGACCCTTTTGAGGAATCTGAAAGGTTCAACTAATTTCATGGCACTAAGGCATTGTTCATTCTCTCGAGTGTACAAGAGATTGCTGGTGATGATACGATATCCTGAGAGTGAATGCAGGAGGATATGAGTACTTCTTCTATGACAACGAACACTATAAAACTTGCACAAATGTAAAACAATGCCACTTTTCCCATTTAATATTTCAGAAAAGCTCTTTTTAATTTTGAAGTGTTATGTTAGCTTACAACCAGTTATTCATGTTTGGTAAATTTCCTAGCTATAATTTCTAATGTAGTAAATATTGAGCTGTAATTCACATAAATTCTCTTGGGGTGTTGACTTTGTAAGTGTAAAGGAGAACAAAAGTTTGAGAATTGCTGCCTTTGACATACAAAGTAGTGCACCTTAGCTGGGGGTGTGGTGGTGCATGCCTTTAATCCCAGCACTCGGGAGGCTGAGGTAGGAGAGGCGTTGTGAGTTCGAGGCCAGCTTGGGCTACAAGGCTGGCCAGAGCTACATAGTGTAACCCTGCCTCAAAAAAACCAGGGCTGGGAGTCTGGCTCAGTGGCTTACGTGCCTGCCTGGCAGATATGAGGTTGTGAGTTTGATCCCTGGTGCTGAAGGTGGGGAACAAAGTAGTGCACCTTCTAACACCATTAAAAAACCTGTCAGTTTGTTTTTAGGCCCTTGACATTTCGCTCCCTTGTTCTCACCACAGCTTTCAGATGCTACTAAATCAAGAAACTAGCAAGGAATTGGGGGGAAAAAAAAAATTAGCTAGAAACTAGCAAGGGGCCACGCGTGGTGGCACAAACCTGTAATTCCAGCACTCAGGAGGCTGAGGCTGGAGGATCACTGTCAGTCTGAGGTCACCCTGGGCTACAAAGTGAGTTCCAGGGCAGCCTGAACTGCATAGTGAAATCCTGTCTCAAACAAATAACAAACAAAAAAACCATTAGCAAGTGTCTTCCATACTTCCTACCTGTCCCAAGTATAAATCACCTGTGACCCCACTGTCATGAATCAACCATGTAGTCAGTGGGATGTTTCAGAGAACAGTAAAGGCTCATTTTGCAATCTACACAAAACAAATTTCCTACTACTATTATTTAACATGCCTAAATATTTTCACTGAATTTTGTGGGTATGCTCAGGATGGTGTGACTTAAAACACAAATTTTGTGGTATATACAACATTCATGTTGCAACCACAAATTTTGGAGGGAATTTTGGAAGGGCTGACTAGAAATGTATTAGAATATACCATGTAAAAAATTCTCTTCGGAGGTTGTATAGTTCAAAGAGGTAATAAACATCTACAGCATCTGAAGCTGAGGTATGAGACATATACTACAACTGATTGCAAGAAATAGGCCTTAAATACAAGTGTCAGAAGGAAAAGATGTACTCGCTTCAAATATTACACTTCCTCCTTCCAACTGACACAGCTTTGAGAAACTTCACATAGCATGTCTCAGGATGAGTAGCACCAGCAGGGGTTTATTTAGTGATGGTTAGTGACTCTCAAACAATATGGTGAGGCCAGCTAGTTTATTCAAATTTTGAATCCAGATCAGATCTCTGGCTTGACAACATAAAAAACCTTTAATGATACAAATCCCACGTTAAATCATAGATGGTTCAAATCAGTCTTACAACTTCTAATATTCTGAGCTGGCACTACAACATAACAAATGTTTGATCCAGTTATAAAACTACATTTGATTTTTCCTTGGCTACCAAATCTTAAACATCTGAAAAACTGCAGTTTTACAAAGGCTTTCACCATAAACCTACTGTTGCCAGTCTCCAGTAATTGCTTCATCCCCCCAAAATACCTCTGATGAGAGGCATTTTCTCTGATTTGCTTGCGTTGATGGGTATGTAAGAACTCAGAGGATAAATTTAAAGAATGAAGTTTAATTAAGATGCCAAGAAAAGTTTTTATTGCAAGCACAGTGAGCAGAAAGAGATGTCGTCTCACAAAGTAGCCACAAAGTCGGCCATTAACTAAATCTCTTTGACAACCCTTCATTGGTTTAAAGCACACGAGTAAGCTTCTGACTATCAAGTGTACATCATTTCTGCCATGTGAGACATTTTCTTGGGAATATACAAGTAATACTCCATGTAGCCTGACAGGTCCTCAATGGTCACATCATCCACATAGACTCGAGCTTGCTCAGAACAGGAACGAGGAGAGCCAGACAGAGTTCTTGTGTGCAGCGACTGAGAATAGTCCTCTAGTGTGGAAATTCGTTCTGGGACCAGGGGAGGGACATTCTGCAGGCCTGAAAAGGAATACACTTCCATGTCATGCCATCTCTTACACTGGCACTCCTTGCCTACACAGGCACACTGTTTGCCCTGGTTTAACTTGGAAACAGATTGAAAGTCAGAGAGATCATTGGCCTTGAGAGTTGCTGGAGAGACTTGGGTAGCATCAGAGGAGTCTTCGGTCTTGATCTCTGATGGGAGCCTGGGAACCGAAGTTCTCAAAGACTCAACAACTGCCCCTGTATGATTAGCATCAAGAGAAGGAGAACTTTCTCCCACACTGAACTCTTTAGGGGTTGAAATTCCCAGCCCGCTGCTGCCATCAGGTGTATCAGTCTGGCTTTTATGCTTAAGCTGGCTGCCGGAAGGAGATGCTATTGTACTGCAATGTATGAACTTTGGAGGATGAAGGACAGGAGACTTAGAACGTCGACGACGCTGGGTTCTCGCTGCTCCTCGTGAAGACTTCCTTGTAGACCTAAAACAGAAAAATATACAAGAAAAAATATACAAGAAGATGTTGGGACACAGAACCCTCCTAAATAGATTAACATTGTAAGTTTAACATCACATAATGCCCCCAAAGAGATGTACCTGCCTCCATTTCCAAGCTGCCTGTTTGTTTAGAGTCTCAAAAACTTCTACATCCCCTTATTAGAAGCTACAGAAACAAGAAAGAAAACTGAATCACTTGGGACAAATATATGGTGTGGAATACTTGCCTGGTTTCCATTCTGGCATTGGGAACCTGTGACCAGTGGGTGTGGAATAAGAACCCTGCACAGACAGACTGATGCTGTAAGCCTAATGTGCCCTAAGTCTGAAAATAACCACAGTACAGGGTAAGCTAATGCTACAAATAGCCATTTTGCCAGCATCAGATTTATGATTCATTTATCACTGGTCACAGGTAACAAACAAAAAAGGATTTACTCTCTGAGGGCTTCAGATCCTAGGATTAGATACAATATATAACTAATTATAAAACATTTGAATAAAAGAAATTAAAATTAGCTGGGTGTGATTGAATATACCTGTATATCTAGCTACTCTGGAGGTTGAGGCAGGAGGATCATGAGTTCAAGGCAAGCCTAGACAACATGGCAAGACAGTATCTCAAAATAAAAAATAAAAAAGACTAGGGCTGTAGCTTAGTGTGAAGGTCCTGGGTTCAACCTCCACTACTACAAAATGAATAAATAAAATTATTTCAAATTATATTTTGAATTAAACTAAATAGAGCTAGGAATCACTGAACTGGAAGATAAATCTGACTCATAACACATAAGTGCAAATAGCTGCTTGTGGGTCAGATCTGATGCCTCTGCTTGGTTTGGGGAATGAAGCTAGGGATTAAACCAAGGGCCCTGCCTATGCTAAGCACATGCTGTAACACTGAGCTACACCCTGAGCACCCCAACCTATTTCCATACAGGCTTCAGACAGGGCACCAATGGGCTAGCACTGGGAGCCAAGGAGACCAATCTGGGATGCCACGCCTCTTCTCCCTTCCATTTCCCACTTGCTTGCTCTGCTTTCCTAGCCAATGGGCATGCCACGCCACTATCCAGAGCCCACAGTGGCTACCACCTACATGCTGGCACCACTTGCTGAGCATCAAGAGTTAGAATCTCAATTCAAGACTCCAACCAATGCCAGGATACGTGGAGGACAGAAGAGCATGCTGCAATCCAGTTGTCACCGAGCTGGAGTAAAACCAGAACCACTCATTCCAGAGGAGTTTTCTCCCTCAGGCTATTAATTTCATCCTGAGACTCAAGTGTGTGTCTTAGCTAGCAGGGCCCAGCCCAGGGAAACAGCATGGGATAGAAGTTGTCTCTCCGATATAAATAACGACCTGTGAAATATCTTTACATTTTGTCTTTTGGCTTCCAAAGTCTAAAATATTTACTATGTAATTCTTTTAAAAAATAGCCTGCCCACCTGACCTAAAAGGTGGTATAGACGAGGATTTGGAAAAAATGTAAAGCAAGTCAAGAGGAATAGAATACCGAATAGGCCTAGAGTCTCTGAAGAATACAGAGAATGAAGGACAAGTGATTTTTGAAGATAATGGCTGAGAAATTATCTGAATTGATCAATAAAATCTATAGATACAGGATAAATAAAAAGAAATCCACATCTAGGCTTAGTACGCAAAGAAACTGTAGCATACCAAAAACAAAATACAGCTTAAAAGCAGTCAGAAATAAGACAGATTTCCAAAAGAATAACAAAATTAAATTCATGATAAACCTTCTAATACCAATACAATTAAGTACAGAATGAATAGTATCTTCAAGTGCTGAAGAAAATAACTGTCAACATAGAAGTATATTTCAGTTATATCTAGTCTATCTTTCAAAAACAAAGATGAAGCCAAGTATGGTGGTGCATATCTGTAATTCCTCGAACTCTCAGGCTGAAGCAGAATGATCACCCGTTCAAGCCCAGCTTGGGAAACTTAGTGAAGACCCAGTCTCAAAATAAAAACACAATGTGAAGGCCCGGGTTCAATCCCTAGTACTGCCAAAAGAGAAAAGAAAAAAAAAAAAAAAAAAAAAAAAAAAAAAAAAAAAAAAAAAAAAAAAAACCCAAAAAAAAAAAAAAAAAAAAAAAAAAAAAAAAAAAAAAAAGAAAAGAAAAGAGATCAAAAAGACAAAAAAAACCCCAAACAAACTAACAAAAAAAAAAAAGTATATTTACCAATAGGACATGAGAGTAAGGCAGCTAGCTAGAGGATTTTGGGGAACTCAGTGTATCTGACGTCTAGCAGGTTGGGAGTTATATTTTTCCCCTATATCGCTACAAAGCATTTTACAACGGCTGCACAAGCAGCTCTGGGGACTCTGCTGAAATGTATTCTATGTGGATTATGGGATGCAGAAAGCCTATTTACTAGTAAAAGACTGTTCACTAAAGGAACTATTTTAAGAAGAAAGAAGGGGATACATACTATATGGAAGGTCTAAGATGTAAGACGAGTGAGCAGAGAAGCTTTTAAGCATGTAGATAAATATAAGTAAACACTGCTTTATAGTAATAAACTCAAATTTCTGATATTACAAGTAACAACTGAAATATTGGGCAACAATATCATGAAAGTCATGCAATCAGAACAAAAGAGTTCTAAAGAGCAGGTTTATAACAGTAACTTTTGTTTTTGCTAAAAGCGTACATGGAGTTGGGAGTGTTTTTTTTGACAGCCTATTTGGAAATTTTAGGAGGGGAACTACTTGTATACCCCTGACTGAGGGAATGGTCCTCCCCTACTAGGGGTGGTTGTCCTCTTCAATGGAGCACCCAGTTTTGGGAAGGACATACATGGATCGGTGAGGGAGAAAGGGGACACCTCTCTAACCAGACAGATCAATCAGACCAACTCTGGCAATCAACAGGGTGAAAGATGTTGCAATCAGATCACCCTCACCCCTGGGAGTAGTTTTTATTAAAAGCAGCAGTCTGGAAGGGTAAGGCAAGAGGATCACAAGCTCAAGCCCCCTCTGGGTAACTTAGTCTTGAAATTTAAAAAAAAAGGCTAGGGATGCAGCCCAGTGTTTAGGGTCTTAGGTACAATCCCCAGCATAGCGTGTGTGCTGTCTCCCCACCCCACCACACACACACACACACGGAGTAAAGTTTCAAGGCTTACTACTAAAAGAATGAATAGAATCAATATACAGTTTCCAAATCTGATAAGGAAAAATGGCAGAAGGGAAAAGGTAAATAAAACGTTTCGAATAATTTTTTTTAAGATGAAGATAGCAGGGAAGGTTAAAAAAAAAAAAAGAAAAAAACAGCAGAACAAAACAAAGTATAGGAGTGAAGTCCAAATAATACCAATAACCAGAATAAACCTAAAGCACTCAGCAGCTAAGACCCCAATGATCAGACGGAATAAAACAGAACAAAATAGAACCAAGTCATATGCTATTTATATAAGATACATCTAAAATTTAAAAGCACAAAAATTGTGGTATTTCTATGTAATGGAATACTACTCAGCTATAAAGAACAACAAACTAGACATTTCTGCCCTCAAATGGATGAACACTGAGGATATGCTTCTCAGTGAACTGAATAAGCCACATATACATGACTATTGTATTGCTGCATTGGTGTGATAAACTGTAACAAAACCTACGTGTATATATAAAAATTAGTCGGGACAGTTAGAGAAAAAGAAAAAGAGAATGTTTATTATTTGATATTTGGATCCAATTTTGCTTTTCGAATTACACTTTTCTGTTTCTGCTTGAAAAAAAAATAGGTCTTGAAATCTTTCATTTCTCTGTAATGTTTTCTAGTTTTCTGTATATAGGTCTTGTAAATTTTGTGATTAGATTTATTGCTGTTTCACATTTTGATGCTCTTGTAAAAAATGTGTTTTTGTTTCTCACCATTAAATACAGTTGCTTTTCAATAATAAAAAAAAAAAAAAGCACAAGCCGGGCATGGTGGCGCACGCCTTTAATCCCAGCACTCGGGAGGCTGAGGTAGGAGGAGCGTTGTGAGTTTCAGGCCGGCTTGGGCTACAACACAAGCACAAGGCCGGCCTGAGCTACACAGTGCAACCCTGCCTCAAAAAACCAGGGCTGGGAGTTTGGCTCAGTGACTTAAGCGCCTGTCTGCCAGGCACGAGGCTGTCAGTTCAATTCCCAGTGCCGCAAAAAAAAAAAAAAAAGCACAGAATGGTCGAAATGGCAAAAGACATACTACGCAAATACTAAAAGAAAACTGAACTGTATTAATTCCAGATAAAAACCACATACATTTCATGAATGCTTCTGTTTGCAAACAATCCAGTTCATAAACAAAAGCATTCAGCAAAATTTTGTTTCCATTTCCAATTCCATATTGTGTGACAAACACAACCACAGTCATCTTCCCCCCAATAACAGAGCCATCTTCCCCAAAATCATAAAACAAATTAAGTACTTAAATCAAGGTACCACTGTAACAGTTTTATAAAAACTACATGATAAGCACTCCAATTCCCCAGGAATATTCTAAACTTGAGTGAATCTAAACTTTATGAACCTAACAAAATAATTCCAAAATATATAAAGCAAAATATAAAACTTAAGGGTAATATAGACAAATTCACATCCATGCAGATTTCAACACGTCTTTCAATTACTAACAGGTTAATGACCAAGAAAAGAAACAAAACTTCAAGTTTTCACCCCATAAACCCAAATACCCCTTCCTCCCGCTTCTGTGACACTACAGATTGAACCCAGGTCCTCATTCATGCTAGTCAAGGGCTCTACCTCTAAAGCACTCCGCCCCTTTAAATTTTGAGAAAAGATCTCAAGTTGTCTATTTTAGCCTCAAACTTTCCATCATCTTGTTGAGTAGCTGGGATTACAAGGATGTGCAGCCACGCCCAGTCTCATATACCAAATTTAAAAATCTAAATGAATACAGAACGTCAAGAATAGTTAGAGACGTTCTTCTCAAACACATGTACATTTATACAAAATGACACTGAACCAGCCATAGAGAAGGTCTCAGCAAATTTGAGTGAGGGCAACCTGCCTGGGACCCTTTCTGTCTCTCTCCCAGACAGAAGCTTCCTTCCTTTCAATATATTCTGCTCTTGCCAGGGATTTAGCTCAGTGGCCTAAGCGCCTGCCTGGTAGGCACAAAGTTGTGAGTTCAATCCCCAGTACCAAAAAAAAAAATACACACACACACACACACACACACACACACACACACACATATACACTGCTCTTAACCTCCATTGTTCCTAAAATTCATTCTTTGATTTTAGGGAACACAAACTCATACCATACATCTAGTACGTTGGGAGTTTCATTCTCCTGTATCACCTCCACAAACAGTGAGCTAAATAAACCTTTCCTTCCTTTGGGAAAAAAAAAAGTATGACAGACAGAAGAGTGAGTCCTCTTAATTGCTGTGTGTTGGGTTCTGTATCATGGCATACACTTTTTTTTTTTTCTGGGTGCTCAGGAGAAAAATTCATTAATATTTTAAGGTATTGAGATAAACACTCTATCAATAAGAAGCTCTTACCCATGCCAACTGTCTTTAGATGGACATGTAGTTTTAGGTTTAGTATCATCTACTGTTGTTCTGACTGATGCTCTAACATTTGTGCCTTCTCCAACAGACAGTGACGCAATGGACCTGAAGACAAGAACAAAAGTTTACTGCTATAGAAAACTGTAAATGAGGAGAACATATTGCTAACTCAAATGTCACTTTTAGCAATATCTTTATTTTTTCTAGTTTATATTTCTCAAAAATGCATCAGATTTTATTATAAATTTTCCTCCAAAAGTAAATCTAGAAGAACCCTAAAACCCATGGTTGCAAAATCACAAGCCAAAGAATGATTCTTAAGTATAGACAGCAGCAAGATATAAATAGACTTTTAGCCTGTTTATCTGGGGCAGATTGGGCCTCACTTTCAGAGAATGCTAATGATACTGACCATTTAGTTTATGTAGGCAAATCAGAGCTGTGGGCATTAAGTTTAAGAGCAAAACCTTAGGAGTTCAATCCAAGTTTAAAATGAGTACATATTTAAACAGCATACAACTTTCAAAAATATTCTAATTTTTGCAAACTAATAAACTTGAAATATTCAGTTAAATCTTTAGTTTAAAAGTATACAGTTAATACAGTTTCTAGTAAAGAAAATTAACAACTTTAAAAGAAAGAGAACTATTCATAATCTCACAACCTACAGACTACAAACATTCACATTTTGGTATAAATTCTTCCAGATTTAATACATACACAGAAACACACAATGCAACACAACACATACACACAACCACACCTGGCTCCCACTATACATGTTATGATACTAATAAAATCTTTCAGAAAAAAATTAATCTAAAAAGATGCTTACTGAAACATAATTTAAAGTAGAAAGTTACTGGCAATAACCTAAATATCCAATAAGAAAAAAATACCGTATTACATAAATATGGCATACCTATGTGACAAGTCATTAAGAATCTATTAAAAATTACTTGTACAGAAGAACTGTTAATGATAAGAGAATATACTTACAATATCAGGAGAAAACAGCATATAACACCTACCGTATGTTATAATTTCAACTATCTAAAAATAGTATATGGTATGTATAGATAATAAAATGGATTATTGTAAGTTATGATTCAACTGTTTATCTTTTTTTTTGTTTTTGTAAGTTTTTCTTTAACATACATGTATTATTTTAGTCAAATATAAAGGATCATATTGTTTACTAATAAATATATAGATATTTGTCCCGATAGGACAAACACCTTAGGAATCAAAACCTGTTGAGCAGGATCATGCTAAATTCCTGGCAAGGCTTGGTTCATTTTATGAGTCAGTCCTCAGAAGTTCCATTTATGAATCGGCAACAAAATGAAACTAAAAATGTAGGCACACTATACAAGTCTTATTCTGCTTAGTCATGCTAATAACACACCCCTTCTAGTCTTACTTGGTTTTTTCCAATGTTCTCCAGGGCTCTTTTTCCTCCTGTAATTTCACTCAAGGTAGGTCACATATTATAATTTTCACCCATATATTGTACATATACTTTGATGATATTTAATAATGATCCAAGTAATTTTTAGCAGCACCAAAACGGCTTAATTTTACATTCCAATTTCTTACAACATCAGCCAAGAAGTCTGTATATCAAGAATTATTTATGTAAATTAACACACTAATGGGCTTATATGTATACCTGTGTGTCTATTCATAGTATTTTCCTGCTCTTAAAAGTTACTTCTATATTAGAAATCACAAAAGAAAAACACTTCAACCACAATCTGGAACTATCTGCTTTTCTGCTTCATTCCCATTTCACAAAACAGCTTATCAAAGTACTGATAGAAACGGCAAGGTGATCATAGTGGAAAAACAATGGAAAAATGTTATCTTTTTAAAGCATCATGGAAGCAAATGTCAACTTTTTAACTAGTGTGCAAATCTATTAATATAAATCTCATTTGTTAGGTCAAAAATAGTGCTAGCAGTCGGCAGATAGCTAGTATTGAGGGCCCAGTGAGTAACAAATGTTAATGAGTATAATTATTACTTGTTGTAGAGTCTTCTAGTCAGGTTCCAGTGTTTAGCTTCCATTCATAAAAATAAGAATTCTTACATCCATTGAAATTGTGAGATTTCTTTTGGTTGGGGCAAAGAACTGGGGCAAGAAGACACTTGCACAGAACATTTTGCAAAGGGCGAAATATTAACATTCAGACAGCAGCTGGTCTGCAGGTGCTCTAATTAGTTTGACCAAAGGGTCCAAGATTATTGATCTCAGTGACAGAACCCTACTGAATAGGTTTCCATAGTGATAGACTCAGCAAGCAGAAACCATGAAATCAACTATGTCTTCATAGATTTCTACTGGACCAATTCACTTTTGGTGAAAAATACTGTGATTCCCTTGAGAAATATGAGGTCATCCCTAATGGCATACTGCTTGATGATGGTTAGAGTGGGCTACCTCTGCAAAGCTAAAGAAAACCAAAACACTCAACCTTAAGAGTACAAATGAGTGGCTACTTTCAAATTTAACAGAAGGGTTTCTTTTTAAAGTAAAATGACATTATGTAAAATTTGGTAGAATCTCACACTATTAGTGTTAATATCGTCTACTAATAATTAGGAATATAAAGATGAGGAGCTCACTAAACGAAAAGGACCAGTTAAATCTAGTAAACAAATAACTCCAAATAATATATTACATATTTAATTACCCTGATGCATCCACTCTTAATTTCTTGAAAGCGGTTTGTAGACTCTCCTCCTCTCCATCCTTGGCTTCGGACTTCATTGTGAAAGTTTTTACACTACTATAGATGTTCCCGTTAATACTAAAAAATAAAAAGAATTTTTTTAAATATAAAAATAAGATAAATGAAGGGAAAAGAAGTAGCATCAAAAGTATGTCCTTTATTTTAAAAAATCTATATTCTTGGTAGGAGATACAGCTCAACAGCACAGTACTTTCCCAGTATATACAGGGCCCAAGGTTCAATTTCTAGCACTACCCAAAACAAAAAATCCCATCTATATTCCTGATATCATTAACACAGAAAATGTTTATGCATTACAATAGAATTTAAATTGTCCAGATACTTGATACCAAACCCTAGTGCACAGTTTTCGAAACTAGATCACCTAAAATCTAGCTGCAGTGGTGGCATACACCTGCAATTCCAGCACTTAGAAGACTAGGCTGAGGCAGAACTGAGTTTGAGGCCAGCATGGACTACAAAGTGAGACCCTATCTTAAAACAGATTTTTAAAAAATATGTTTTACTGTACTTCTTAGTAAGAGTAAAAAAAAAAAAAAATCACCACAGTCATAGCTATCTACGGACAAACTGACCTTTACATTAGAAAAAAGAGAAAAACCAGAGAAAAGCTGAAACTACAGTACTTTGATGTTTTAAAATGCTATTTGTCTAGTTTAACCCTAACAATCACAGTCAAGTATAACTTCATGACACATGATAGTCATTTCTCCAAAGCAATCCTGACCCAGATATCAATATGCATGCAGGTATACTTGAGAACAAGACATTATCATTGTAAAATGGATTAGAAACTTAATTCAGTTATCACTGATCATTCCATATTCTACTTATAACTTGATACTTTTGTGAAGTAGCTTTGAAAATTGTCATTAAACAAAAAAATGTACTTGCAACTCAAAAAGATAAAGAGAACTTTCCTTTAGTCAAAAGCTAAAGTAGGGCGTAAAAAACAAACTAAAGTGCTATAGCAGTGTTTTTAAATAATTTTTTGACTAGTTTTATTAACCCAAGTTCTCCATTTCTTCTATCTTGATTGTACATTTAAGCAAAGAAAGAGGGATGAAAGCCCAATCAAAACAAGTCTCTTAATAAACTCTTGAAATCTAGGCTCCAAAGTTAGTACCAAATCTTGACACAACAGCAACAAAGTAAAGCAGTATCCAGAAATAAAAAGTGTTTAAAAAAAAAAGACTTACCTTGCCTCTTTATTTCTAATCTGATATCCCTAACCCTACCCCCCCCACCCCACCCCCACCCCCACCCTCACCCCCCTGAGGCACAGTGCCTCTCCACCAATCCTAGGATTCTCTCTGATTCCTTATCTGGTCATTTCCCAGGGGTGAATTTAATGTTATTGTTAGATCTCTACCATTCCAAAGGTCAAGTGTCATAATATGCCTAATGAAACCATGAAGTATAAGAAAGCAGTAGCATAAAGCAGAAAGGAATCAAAGACTCTTTTCATTCATTCACGTATTTATGTGTAGAAATTAAGGTATTTTTAGGCAGATCTCTCCGGAGAAAACCGAAAACAGTTTCAAAAGAATGGCTAGCTTTCACCCCAATTTCGTAAGATAAAAAATATAAATATGCTCTCCATATATATGTATTTGCAGTTCGTTTAACCAGTACATAAGTATGAAAGAAATATTCATACAATTCCATATCTCACTGGTCTCTCTCAACTTAGAGTAGGATTCCCCCAAATACACAATGTCCTTTACACGGGAGGGGGAGGGAGTGCGCAATGCTCACATATTCTGAAGTTCCACAGCATCTAAATAAAACTGAAGCTCCACAGCATCTAAAAGGGTGCTACCATAGGTTGGAAATAAATTCTTCCCGTTGCCAGGACTAAATTAAAGTTTGAGTTATAGTTCTCCTCAGTCACTTTATGACCACTCAGCCCACCCTTACTGAATTAACATATTATGTAGGCCAGTCTCTAAAACCCCCAAGACCCCACACGAACCCTCTTTTGGGATTTTGTGGAAATTAGTTAATATTTAAGTACACATAACATCTAAGTATACACTCCTGAATTCTACAGGTATGAATTCATTCCTTCCACAAATGTTTATTTAAGTCCTACCACGTCTTTGGCACTAGACTGGATGCCACACATAAGGATGCCAGGCCTAGAAGGGTGAACGTGATGTATAGTGGGCCTGGGATCTCCATTTTCTAAAGACTAGAATTTCATTCCTGTACTCTAGGAACTTACAATGTAACACTATGCTAAGATGATCTGCATATAGATAAATAACTTTTAATTACACAGTGCTGATTTAATAGCTGGGCAGCTGACCACCTTAGATGTTAATATAAACTTAACACTCTTGTTGACACACTAAAAGACTACCATTTAAAAACCAAAACAGATCAACATAAAAATCTAGATACAGATTAAAACTTTAGGAATTAAGTCCCATCTAAACTATTTTCGAATTTTCAGCATTTTAATTGTTCACCTTTTTCTTCAGTTACTCTAACACAGAGCCAAAGTCTCTTGCTTTACAGCTAGCTCAGAACATGTTTGTAATTAGATTTATTTATGCTTCTCTGCATTCCTAGTTTTCCCATTTACTCACGGCAAGAGTTATAGAACTAGCTCCGTACAACAAATATAACTGATACGCCTTTCTTCATGAGTATTACATTTGAGGGAGACATTTCTGCCGTTTTCACCGAAGTGACTTCACGAACAATACCCAAAGAGACCAAACTTGTGAAGACTTATTAGAAGTACTTTGCATTAAGTCAAATCACATCGCAATTTAACATTGCCTCGGATTTCCCCCAAACTTTTAAGAATGACAGGTAAAGTTCATGTAAATTTCTCCATCAAAGGGGAAATTCCTGGTTTTCTTCGCACAAACTGCACGCACCACAATCTTGTTTACATCTTTACATTTTAACCAAGACCTCCTTAAACCTCAGGCCTAATTCCACATTTCCAGAACTTGAGAACAATCAACTGCCCGACCCGCATAAAGCTTGTCATTACGACGTTAAAAGGTTTCGAAACCTTCCCAGACCACAGGAAGTGCGGAGCCTAAGGAAGAAAACCCTGTCCAACGACTCTCGAAGCAAACAAGACCAGGCCCCCAGGACAAAAACACATCCACACCTCTCTGCACACGACTCTTAAAATCGCACGGCTCCCTGTTAATTCTTTCCAGCCAGAATCTGGGTCTGTCGCGGTTTAACATGATGGGGAGAATGAATGGTCAGAACCGGGTGGGCTGGGAGCGCGGGGAAAAGGCCGCCCGGGTCTCCAGCTGAAAAGCTGCCTCTCAACAGATTCCTCGAGTCAAAACGAGCGGCTGAAGTACTGCGGAGGCGCAAGAGAGGGAGACCAGAGCGGAGCCGCGGGGCGGCCAACGAGAACGGGGCCCGAAGAAGAGCGGGAAAAGGCGGGAAGGGGCAAAGGGCGGACGAGGAGAACGAAAAGGGGAAGCTACGGTTAGGCGGGAGAGCGCAGAGGAGCGGGGTGGGGGCCGCGGGGGGACAGGAAGGCGGGAAACGGCGAGAGCACCGAGCTCGGCCAGGTCCAGGCCACGGCGGACGAGGGGCCGCGAAAGGCCCTGGCTGAGGCGGGCCCGGGCAGTCGGCGCCGGGAGACGACCCGACGACAAGCAAGCGGGCCCGAAGAAAGCCTCCCGCACCCAAACTGGACCCTGAGGCCAGGACGCGGAGCCGCTCCCTCTCCCGGTTGCGCCAGGGGACCTACCTCCTCGTAGCTGGGGCGCCCAGACGACCCAGTCCCGTCAATTCAGATCGTCTCTCCCCGACCGCCGCGCCTGACTGACCCGGATCCAAACCCGCGGGGGGCGGCCCGCGCCTGTGAAGTCGCACTGCGCCTGCGTCATTCAGGCACGCGCCCCGCCCCCTACTCATGCTCCTCCCACCCCCGTGACTCGGCAGCGCGGCAGGCGGCGACTGCGCAGGCGCGGAGCGGTGGCCGCGCCTCTCGGACGCCTAGTACCCGCCCCACTCGAAGCACGTGCGTCTTATGTCATTTCCTGTTATTCTTTTCGCTCCCTTTTCCCTCCTCCTTGGGCTTGAAACTGGTTTTTGGGGCGTGCCTGCTTCCTCTTCTGTCAGGTGAGTGGGTGGTATTTTTCGCAGTCGCCGATCCGCCTCCATTTAGCCCGGGTCTCCTCGTGCCCTGTTCTCCACCAGGAGTCGCCCAGGCTACAGGTTTCCGCGGGGCTGAGGGTGGGGTGCAGGAGTCTCAGTGACCACCCAGCCGCTTCGGGTGCTTGGCAGAGTCTCCTTGATGCTGGAATCTATACTGTCTGGGACAGCACCTGGACTCGGACCGCAGCCCTCTCCTTCTGGGGAACCTTTCTGGGCCGGGAAGAGAAGCGACGACGCATTGGACTTAACGAGGTCGTGAACGCGAGGCCAGGATTGGAATTGAAATGCCTTCGCTCTTGGGGTCCCTGTTGTTTGACTTGAGGCAATCGCTTTTTCCTCTGGACCTCAGTATCTTCGTACGGCGAATGAAAAAGTTGGACGGTAACAGCGAATGTGTTGTTTCCACGCTTGGATTCTTGAGAACGTGGTGAGAAATACAGACCCTCTTGGCGGAGTAATGCACGTAGACACCAAAACTTGCAGAAGTGTTTAAGCAGTTTATCCAAGTCGGTGATTGTTAGGGATCATTTCATCTTTATGATCGTGATGGTTGCTCAGATAGCAAGCAGGAAAGAGGTTAACTGTGCAGCACCTGCCACCGCCTTCATCGCCGCACAGGTTCTGCAGTTCTAGCTAGCGGTGCCTCTCCTCACCTGCCACTCCTCAGCTCTACTTCTCAAAACCTCATGAGAGAAGATGGCTTTCCTCCGTGGAGTTGTTTCTGGCCCAACCCTGCTGTGAGGCCTTTGCCCTGAACCCAAACTGGCTCCTCCCACCCGTATTTCCCAGTACCATAGGTGTAGTCACTTAACTAGAGTAGGCGATTAAAGTCAGTTGAGCTACACTCTTTTAACTACAGCCAACCAGTGGAATACTTGGACCATGTCTGAAAGTGAAATCTGCACTTCATTGTACAGGTGGTCTCCAATTTAGGCGTTTTTTTTTTTAATTTTATGATACCATGAAAGATATATGCATTCAGTAGAAACTGTGCTTCAGATTTTGAATTTTGATCGCCAACCTTGAGCTCAAAATACACCATAGGACACTCTTAGGATGCTAGGCAGGGAAAGCAGTCAGTCTGTATGATCACAAGGGTAAAGCCATACTTTCTAGAATACTAAATTAAATGCAGTTTTGACTTAGGATACGTTCAACTTATGAATTTCTTGACATGTGACCCCTCTGAAAGTTGGGTATTGGTATAAGGTTGTTAAACATCAAGTATGTTGTGAACCCTGGGTAAAACATTTGAATTCCCCTTGTTCATACCAGAGGCTCAATAACTGACAGCTAATGGGGGAAAAAAACCTGTTGTAACCCGGTGGTGCTCACAATAATGGCTACCCTCTACAGAGCAGCGGTTACGTACATTTTCTTTCATTTAATATTCCTGTGACTTTACACATTCTATAGATGAGGATGTTTGTTCCAGCTCCCCTGCTTCTGGGTCACATAGTACAAGTCAGAGTTTAGACTGTCAAAAGCCTGTGAATCCATAGCTGTTCTCAACGTCTCTTGAAAAAGGGAAATGTGCATTTTTTTTCCTTTAGAATTGGCCAAGTGAATTGCATCAAGATGTGTTTTTGAGCTACCTTTTCAAAATATTGTTTGAGGTAAAACTCTATACATCCTTGAAGGCAAGGACTATATCTTAATTACTGTTGAATTTTCAGAGGTTGACACAATTGCTCAGAACAATGTTTTTTTTTTGTTTGTTTTTGTTTTTTGTGGCACCGGGGATTGAACTCATGACCTCACGCCTGCCAGGGCAGGTGCTTAAGCCACTGAGCCAAACTCCCAGCCCTCATTTTTTTGAGGCAGGGTCGCACTGTGTAGCTCAGGCCAGCCTTGCGCTCGCGTTGTAGCCCAAGCCGGCCTCGAACTCACAACGCTCCTCCTACCTCAGCCTCCCCAGTGCTGGGATTAAAGGCATGCACCACCACGCCCGACTTCAGTATAATTTTGATGAATTCTCATTTTATCTTAGTTTACTTCTTACAACATTAAATGCTAAAAACCTAAAAATCAAAGCGCTCCTTTTGTATAAGTACACCTCCATAGAGTTAAATGCTTTCTGGGAACCTGACCCAGGGAGTACTTGGAAGGTAAAAACCTCTTAGGTTCACTCACTCATGACATGGCCTCAAGTTTCAAGTTGTTATATATAGGACTGACTCACCGTGTGGGACATCGTGACTTGGAATGAAGTGAAGAAGCTACAAACATATGATCTGAGTGAACAAAAAGTGGACCTTCCTCATGCACAAAAACCTTTTTAGCTATGGAAAAAACCCTGAACTTGTATGTGGACCTTATACTCAGGAAATTCACTTGGTATTAACATAATGCATATAGTGATGCCATTTAATAAAAAGGCTATATAGTATGTATAATATTCCTTAACCATGCATCCCTTTTATTATAGATATTATAAGTGATTAAGTGGGGGATTTAATTCTATAAAGGATACTGTAGAACAACTAACATAGGAGAAGAATAACATGTTATTTTAAAAAGCTTTGGAGAAGGCAAATTCAAAGTCATAAAAAATTTATTTCCCCTAAGCCAGACTCAGTTAAATATCACATGCTTTGCTTTACATGAGCAACTTAAAATATGAAATACAAGTATCGGAAGTACTTGGGAGGCAGAGGCAGGAGGATCACTGTGAGTTCAAGACTAGCCTGGGCTACAAAGTGAGTTCAAGCCAGCCTGAACTGCATAGTGAGACCCTGTCTCAAAAAATAGGGCTGGGGATTTAGCTCAGTGGCCTAAGCACCTGCCTGGCAGGCACAAGGATGTGAGTTCAATCCCTGGTACCAAAAAAAAAAAAAAAAAAAAATATATATATATATATATATATATATATATATATATATATAAAGGAAGGAGAGATGATAGGAAACTAAAAGGTAGACATTTGGAGATGGGGAGAGAATTACGGGAGGGAGAAGAAATGGTAGGTAAAGGAATTGAAAATGAACAAGTTACGTTATATGCATGCAGGAATTTGCCAAAACAATGTAATAGAAATGAACTAATATGTGTATATACATACAACAAAAAATTTATTTCTCTAATGATGTGGCCCCCATCTTACAGTTGGTAATCTAGAAATGTAGTAGTAGTATGTTTTAAGGCTCAACTAAATTAATTTATTCCTTACCTTGGTATAGTTTTTAAAATGACTGCTAGGTTTGATGATGCACGCTTATAATCTCACTGCTTGGGAGGCTAAACCAGGAGGATTGCCACAAGTTCAAGGCCTGCCCAAACCCACAAAGCAAGACCCTGTCTCATAGATAGATAGATAGATAGATGACTTCAGGGTAAAAGGCAGTAATAACTGATCATTTGTGTCTTGATGGGCAAGTGTTACCTCATCATCTTCAAAGTCAACTTGTAAATCTGGTACTTTTATTGTGTTCTTTTTACAGCTGAGCAAACTATGGCTCAGAATAGTTAGATCATTTGGCCAAGTTTACACAGCTTTTAAGTGGCAGAATGAGGATTCAAAACTAGGGGATCTGACTCTATGCCCTCCATCCTAACAGATGTTACACTGCTTTACCCACTGTGGTCACCTAAGTAGACCAAGGATACTTACCTTCACCTGGGAAACACCACTGGGCTTGAAGAGTTTGGCTGCCCAGGTCTGGACTGTGCTCCACCTATTCTGTATTGCTCTTGCATGTCTTTGAACCCACCACACATTTCCCACTCAGATCTTTTGTATTTGATCTGCTGGAACATTGCTTATCCACAACTCATATCTTAATTCAAGTCCCTGCCCATATCATTTCCCAGAGGGCCTTCCCCAGGAGTCCCAGCAGCTCCTTTCACTTGGTATCCCTTTTCCCTGTGTTGTTTTTCCATTAGTACTTATCATAATCTGTCATTGTGTATTGATTATCAGGTCCCCTCCCTAGCAGAGAAGCCACCTGAAGACAAATTCCTTATCTCTTCTTTTTTGTTTGCTTTTTCATTGTTTTGTTTTTTGAGATAGTGTCTTGCTATGTAGTTCAGACTGGCCTTGAACTCACAGTGATCCTCCTGCCTCAGCCTCTTGAGTGCTGGGATTACACGTGTGTGCCACCATGCCCAGCTCTTTTATCACTACTTTTTTATTGAATCTAAGGTGCATATTTTTCCACAAGTTAGTGCTCAGAAAATCTGGATTTATCCCATAATTTGCAATGTGTCCTGGTTTAGCTGGTAGTATTTTTTTCTTTTTTAATTGCATTTCCAGTAAATGATGAGCCTTTAAAAATGACAATCTTAGAGTTGGTGAAAATATAATATATTCCTACAACCTAAATTCCTAGGTAACACATAGGTGGCATGCAGTAATTACTGGCCAAAGGAATGTTTGCTGTGTGTCAAAACTATTTAAATATTTTAAAACCCCACAATTATCCTGTTATGAAATACTTCATGTTACCAAGGCAGTGTGGTAATGAGAACGGAGATTCTCATTTGGAAGGCTGCAGGAGCTGAGAGAGCTGCACCAGTCTATGTGGTAGCATGTCAGGGTGCCTCTTGTGTTCTCAGTTGTACTTACTCTTTCCACACACCTTACTGAATGCCTGTTACTAGCCCGGTGCTGTGCAAACACTCATGAGAAGTTTGTGGCTCATTGGAGAGCCACAGAATCTGCAAAGGCACAGCATGCCTCTGTTGAATTCTCCTCCAGTGAAAGCTTCCTGGAAGAGAATTTGAAAATCTGGCATTGGGAAAAGAGGATGGAACCTGGACTGGAGAGTGAGACCAAGCCAATCCTGGAATAAAATCATGTTAAAGAGTTTGGATTTTTGTCCTTAGGGTCATGAATGGTTTCTGAGGTTGTGATGTGCTGGTTAGCAGTTCACATCACTCTGGAAGCCACTTAGAAAGAAGGTGGGGACGTCAGGAGGGAGTAGATAGGCCAGTTAAAGATGCTTGAAATACTGTGGGGGAAGGCCAGATCTGAAATGACAGCTGAAGGGTGTGAGAAAACAACCGGCTCTGCAGCGA
Organism: Dasyprocta punctata; assembly: GCA_004363535.1. Lineage (NCBI taxonomy): Eukaryota > Metazoa > Chordata > Mammalia > Rodentia > Dasyproctidae > Dasyprocta > Dasyprocta punctata. The sequence goes on from RJWM01001229.1 coordinate 125,241, forward strand.
TGAGGAGAGTTTCTGGACAGAGGTGTCTGACTTGAGTAGAGCCAGTGGGTACCACCATTCACTAAGGGAGGAAGACCAACCCTGGGGAGTAGAGGGAATTTGGGGCATAAGGAGTGTGACATGCAGTGAAAGCAGGAGTTAGGTTGTGATGGATTTTAGAATGATTACTTTGGTGTCAGCACAGGCTGTGAGTCAGGCTCAGGGAGGCAGTGGTCTAACAAAGGGTAGTTTGGAGAGCATGTTAATTGCAAAGTTTTGTAGATCAGACTTTGGGAAGAGATAGGGTAGCATGTGAACAGGAAGTCCACAGTGACATTTGGCTTTGTGGTTTGACAACTAAGTGGATGATGTTACCTGTCTCTAAAATCTGTTGAATTCAGTTGACAGGGAACTTAGGAAAATAATATTTAATAATAGCACTTTATGTTTTAGAGCTCTTACTGTGTACCTGAAAACTCATTTTAGTTCACAAAACAATCCTGAGATTATCAAGTGCCGTTCGTGTACTGGGGTTAGAGAGAACAATGGCTGCAGTAGCAAACAAGCCCAATCTGGGAACCAACACCATGCGTGGGCCTCTGGCAGACTGGGAACTAAACCCAATCCTCTCCTCGTGTGTCAGTGCCATTCACGGGCTGGGGTTAGAGAGAACAATGGCTGCAGCAGCAAACAAGCCCAGTCTGGGAACCAGTGCCAGGTGCGGTCTACAGCTGGAGTGGGAACAGCCAGACCCCAGCCTCTTCTGGTGCAGAGACTGGCAAACAAGTACCATCCCCCCACTCCCCAAGTGACTGGCTTACCTGGAGAAACACAGGTGGTGATGACAGCTATCGAGGTGAAATGCAATTGGATGCCTGTGTTACTTTAGTGTTTCACTAATACTGCAGGTCTAGGGCTAGTGGTTTGATCATAGGTTCAGAGGACATTGGTATGCAGTGTGTCATCTGCGGGGGGGTCTCCTTCTGAGGGTTGCAGCCATTGTTGATTCCCTGTGGTCTTGTTTGGAGGGGCTATATCATTTCCATTGTTTTATTGGGTTGGATTTTATTCTCTTTGTTTGATTATGTTAAATCCCATGGCAGGAGAAGCTATTTCAATGATAGCAAGATATATTATGGTAGCAGTTTTGGATTTACTGTTGGCTTGTTTTGAAGTCCTTTATCACATTCATTGTTTTGTTTTTGTTGTTTCTATTCTGTTCTGTTTGATTTTTACTATATCTGAAGTTATCTGCAGCTATTTTGAAGACATCAAAAGGCATTATGGTAACCACTGTTGGTTTCATAATGCTTTGAAGTCCTGTATCTCTTACACTGGATTGTTTTGATTGGTTTTACTCTGTTATGTACTCGTTAAAATAAAAAACAATCTTGAGATTATCATCTTCATTTTCCAGATGAGGAAACTGAAACAAAGATTAGTTAAACAACTTGTCTGAGATTTACAGCAAGAAGGTGACAGAACTGGAATGTGAACACAGGCAGTCTGTGCTTTTTCTTGATGACATTTCTGCATGACAAGCTTAGTTTGAACATACTGAATTTCCAGGATCAATGGGGCAGCTGTGCAAAGGTTTCCAGAGGTGGGAAAATACGTAGGTCTGAAGTTTAAGCAAGAGATTGGGTCTAGACCTAGAGATTGTGGAGACAGCAGTGGGCGTCTGCATGAGAGAATGAAGACCCCCCAAGGATGGGGGCGGGGGAGTAATAGGAGAAAAGCAAGAGGAAACCTGGGAAGCATATATTCCCATCTGCAAACTAATCAGTTGGCATCTGGTTTATAGATCACCAGTCAACATTTTTTTGGAGTTGAGGGGAGTTTTTTTGGAAATAATAATAGCTCCTGGGTTTTCCAGGAGGGGTCCTAAGTGGATGACCACATGGCCTCTCAATCCAGAGCTAATTATAGATAAGCAGAGGACAGGAATTGCTCAGTCATTTGGTGGCCACCTATCAGAGGTGCCTCTGTGGATTCAAAATGACCTATGGGAATTGAGGCTTCTAATCCAGTTCTTCAACTTTAGAGTTTAAAAAAAAACTGAGATTTTATTTTTTATTCTTATTTATTTTTATCTTTTTGAGACAGTTTCACAACACACTTCAGGCTGGCCTTTACCACACTTTGTAGCCCCGGCTGACCTTGAACTCACAGCAGTCCTCTTGCCTCAGCCTCCCAAGTGCTGGAATTACAGGCATGCACCACCATTCCCTGTGAAACAGGGATTTCAGAGAAAATGAAACTGGCAGTCTGGCATTTTAAATTCCTTAGAACTCAGGAGTTTAATAAGGAAGGCCTGCACCTCCCTTCAGTGGAGAGTGGGCTGCATCCCATATTCCCCAAAGAAGTTCATTCTTGGTCCAAAGTTCTAGTTCACTCTATTCTTATTTTAATTCTTATCTATATGGTTGGTGTTATGGTTTATACATTGTGTCAACTTGAGAAATCTAGAAGCTTCATTAAGTAACTCAGCAGCTTTATGTCCTGGGGTGTACAGCACAAGCAGTTACCTGTTCATTATGTCAATTTGAGAAGGTCAGAAGTTTAACTGAGTGACTCAGCAGGGAGCCAGAGTTCTTACTTTGTAAATATCCTCATCCTGTGCAAAGAAAGGCAAGATTTGTGAATGCTACACCCACCCTGGGCAGGGGGAGGGTCCTGTGTACAATATAAGGGAGGAAAAGAGGCTTGCTTTTGCCCTTTTACTCTGGCTACTTTTGCTCGTCTGCTGCCTTAAAGTGTTGTCCCTGTGCCATACCACCCTACCTTGGAGCCAGCTGATTATGAACTGAAACCTCCAAAAACTGTAAGCTAAATAAACCTTTCCTTCCCTAATTTTGGGTGTCAGGTATTTTGTCTCAGCAACAAGTGAAAAGTAACCAAGACAGTTGGCCACCCAGCTCTTATCTCAGGCTCTTCCCCTAGGTAGCTGCCTTATTCATAAACTAACTAAACTACTCTTTATATTTCTCCCTTCCAAAGAAGTATCCCTAACCACCATTCAGGGAGAAGGGACAAAGATCAAATCTGGCTTTTTTGAGGTGAGAAGGGTTGATGTAGGGAAGACAGCAGTCTGAGATTTTTTTTTCCAGGGATCTGATCAAAGGAGCGTTTAATGGAAGTCATGTTGGGGTTCAGCAGTTATGGACTCTCTTCAGAGGATCGGTCTAGCGGATTTCAGTAAAAGGAGTCTGGCACATTTATCATTGGTTCCATCTCCATGACCATTTGGAGTTTGTCAGCCTCTAGGCAAAAAGAAATATTTTAATGCATTGCTCAAATATAAGAACCAGAGCAAAAGATAGATTGGGATAAGTAAGGGAAGGAATCAAGTTTAGACGGTGTTTTTTTTTTAGAAATTGGAGTGGAAATCATAATCAGCTGGGTTTTAGACCAGCCTGCTCATGGAGGTTATCTTTAATAGCGTTTTATTGTTTTCAGGTCTTCTTTTACCCCATGTTATTTATCCAAAGACAACAGATTTCATTTACTAGCACACAAGCCATAAGAAGATCGAGAGTTCTGCAGTTTTGAAGGACAATTTCAGCTATGGAATTTAAACATTTTTGCTGAGCTTCTATAGCTGTCTCTATGGCTTCCTAGCCTTATTAAACCGTGATAGTAATAAGATGTATAGCTGGAGACTGCCAGCAGGACCTGTGTAGTAATTAGAACTCCCCCTTTCATATCTAGCCTATATTACTATTATTCTTTTGCATATCTTTGTGGTTATACTTTCCTGCAGGGTGTTTAAGACCAAGTCAAAGTGAGATGTGTCAATCAAAATTAACCTGTCTCTATATCAAGGTCAATTAAGGCTCTTCAGGTGTTACTTTTTGGACCATGTGTAGAGCCCCTTAGCTCCTCTGTCCCTGGCCTCTGCTAGGATGAGTCATGGTGTTGCTTGACCATATGGCTTCTCTTGAAAGTATGGGAGACATTTCGCTTTTTGATGACCCTCCTTTTAGCACAGTGTACATTAGTTGACTCCTGATCTCTGGGGTCCAACAATCTTTCTTCTCAGAAGGTTGGGTGACTCACCAGAGTTGTAGGGTCTTTTTAGTGCCTCATGTCCTGGGTCCTTGTTGATCTTGGAGGGCCAGGGCCAAAATGTTGGCTGTCCTCTTAGCGCAACTAGGTTTTTTAGCTTTGGTCTTCAAGCTTCAGTTGTTGAATACCCAGGAGATCAGTTACAGCAGAATTGAAGTTGGAGAAGTAGATTTGACTATCATGATTTTACCTGGATATCCAGCACTTTGAAATATAAAGCATGGCCAAAGAACTGTTATATCTTTACCAATCGTGGTTATCTTAGATGTCAGATTTCTGTAGGATGTTAACAGATAACTGTAATACTTTATAGGGAAAATCTGAGATCAAGAGCAGTGCAACATTTTAGCATACCATGATACTATTCCATTAGACTCACTGGGGTTTTAACTCTAAATAAATGCATCTAAAATCCCATTTTAGTATAAAGTAACTTTCTAGTCATTTGCCTTTATCTAACTACAAAATATTAAATGACATAAACTTTTACCTAAATTTATTATCTTTTAATAGAGCGCCATTTAAAGTAGAATGTACTTGTCTATAAATGCACTGTCCAAGTTATTGATGCCAGCTGGGCATGGTGGCACACACCTGTTAGCCCAGCACTTGGGAGGCTGAGATAGGAGAATTTTTCAAGTTCCAGGCCAGCCTGAACAGCATAGTGAAACCCTGTCTCAAAAAGACAAAAACAAACAAAGGAACAAGAACAGGTTATTAATGCCTAGTCTATAGTCATTAACATGACGTTGTCTGGACTGCACAGTGCTTAGGTACCTCTTCTTAACTGCTATAACACAGTTATATAACAGTCACCCAAATGGAAGCCTGAAAAGCATCCACATCATCTGCCTATCTCATACTGGATTGGCTTGCACTTTTTATCACAGGTAGTTGGAACACAAGTAAGGGAAAGTCAAGTGCTTGAGACTGAAAAATTTTACTACCATCAACAGCGTTAGCCTGGAAGTCACCAGTATGATGAGATGTTTCTTAAGTTTTACATCTTTAAAGGCCTGTACACTTGGGAGATACAAATACATTTAAGGTACCATGAGGTTAGAAATAATTAGTGTCACAGCTCTGTAGAAATCTTTGTGTATATTTGCTTAGTTTTTACTCTTAGGGCAAAATTTAGGCTCCTTTAACAGGTTTATAGGGTACAACTACTGACAAAAAGGACATCTTTAGATCTCTTATAAATTTAGGAAACAGTTTTAATGACCACAAATAGACTTATTACCCAATATATAAGTATTTCACTTACAAAATGATTGTTTAATCAGAGCCACTAGATGTAGATCAAGTTGTAAATGGCAGGATGAGATTTAAAGAGAGGCCAGATTTTTATTTTACAGTGGTATCTCAGTTCATGAACTTAATTTGTTAGGGCATAAAGCCCTAAGTTTGGCCTCCAGCATCACAGAAAACAAAAAGCCTGTAACTGGAGACTGTTGATTCCTTCAGCTGTTGATTTGAGCAACAGGACCTTTTACCACAGTGTCTTGGTTTTGCAGGGAAGAGGTAAAAGGTAGGGAAATAAGGGTTAGCTGCTTATACAAGGTATAATTTAAATAGTGAATGGTATGACTTAAATGGTGAATATTTAAGAATTTGTTTCAGTAAAAGACATTGCCATTAATCTCAAAATACTTCTGTTTTCTTGGAACACACTCGTAATTCTTGCCACTGTTCTGAAGCAGTTCCGGAAGTCCACTTATGTCTTTTTGTGGTTGCCTTGATTTCATGGTCTTTTAACTTAGGGGGAAAAGCCAGAAGTTTCATGGTGCCCACTCTGGCAAGTAAAGTCACACAAAAATGTTTTTACACTGGTATCTTGGTTCATGAGTTTGATTCTTGCCACAATTGTGGTCGAAAACCAAGTTAAACAAGAACCAAATCAAATTCAGTGGTTAGGTTCACTGTTGACCTTATATAAGGGAAGTTTGATTTTGTTCTCATCCAATATGGTTTGTGATCAGAATAGTGGTGAGAATTGAGTTCATGAACCAAGGTACCACTGTATTTGATGGAAACTTTGATAAATGTTTTGAATCAATTCAGGACGTCCAGCTGGGCATGGTGGTGCACACCTGTAATACCAGCACTTGGGAGGCTGAGGCAGGAGGATCGCTGTGTGGTCAAGGCTAACTTGAACTACATGGTGAGACCCTCTCTCTAAACAAAAAACAAAACAACAACAAATCAGGACACCCAGGCAGCTACAAAAAGATACTCATGAAAGAGGACTTCCTGAACTGCTTCAAAAAGTAACAAAATGATGGAATAAGCATGCTCAAAGAAGAGGGTAGTATTGTAAGGGGAATTAATAACAATGTTAGACCCGGATGTAGTGGTGCATGCTTGTAATCCCAGCACTTGGGAGGCTTTGGCAGGAGAATTGCCACAAGTTTGAGGCCAGCATGGGCTACATAGTGTATTCAAGGTCACCCTGAATTGCATATCAAGATACTGTTTCCAAAACATGTAATAATTTAAAATTATTTAAACATTTACTGTGCATGCCTGTCAATCTTTTCAGTCATTCTGTTCATAGCCCCCAAAGCTACTATATTCTGTAATTATTTTTGTAGTCTGTAATTTTGATAGTTACTTTCCTGAAATGCTGAGGAACAGATTAAGGAATGGAGGAGAATTTTGTGATGCCTTTATGAATGACCTGGCCTCACACCTGTGCGCTGGCTTCAGTAAATTGGCCTCACCTGGAGTTCAAGGACTACTTAATTCTTCGAGTTCCTAAAGGGGCCTTTTCCTGGTAGCTACTGATGGCCAGCAGAGGGTGCACTAGGATCGCAGTTTTAAGAGTCAAATGCTCGTGAATCCATGCATCCTTATTCAAATTTTTTTATTCATTTGAACTTGGCAGTTTATATGGTAACATTAGGAAGGTTTAAGGTGGAAAAATAGAATCAAGAAGTAAATCTAGCGGGGTGTGGTGGCGCACGCCTTTAATCCCAGCACTCAGTAGGCTGAGGCAGGAGGATCGTTGTGAGTTTGAGATCAGCCTGGGCTACATAGTGAGTTCAAGGCCAGCCTGAATTGCATAGTGAGACCCTGTCTCAAAAAGCAGGCCCGGGGCTTTAGCTCAGTGGCGTAAGCACCTGCCTGGCAGGCGCGAGGTTGTGAGTTCAATCCCTGGTACAAAAAAAAAAAAAAAAAAAAGAAGAAGTAAATCTGTAAATCTACAGAAGAAAAGAGTCTGGTGTGGTAGAGTCTGCACAACAGTATTGCTCAGGGCTTCTGAGGTGCTGGTGTCTTAATCTGATACTGGTTACAGAAAGGTACCCAGTTTATAAAACTCCATCAAATGTTACGTGTGTGTACAATTTTCAGTATGTGTATTTAAACTGCAATAAAAATTTTAAAAGTCTTTCAGATAAACTCTGTATATGCCACAAGATAGGGATTGGGTTACAGCAAGCTGATCTTTTCCCCCCTATAATTCTTAACCCCATCTGGGTAACCAGACCCCCTGAGAATGTCACAAACCCTAGGCCAAGAACTTTTTCAGCAGTGAAAGAAAAATGAGCGAAGGCTACAAACTGATGGCTTGGAGAAAAGGAAATACAAATGACCCTAAAAGCATGAAAAGGTGCTCAGCCTTGCCAGGTGTGGGTAGCACATGCCTGTAATCCCAGCGCTCTGAGAGGCTGCAACAAGAGGATCACAAGTTCGAGCTTATCCTAGGGCAATTTAGCAACTTAGTAAAAACCTGGCTCAAAATGTAAAAGGGCTGGGGATGTAGCTTAGTAGAGAAGCCCTGGGTTCAGTCCCCAGCGTCTCACACACACACATACACACAGCTCAGCCTCAGTCTTCAGAAGATCGAGGTTAGTGCAGCACTGTGGTTGTCACCTGTAATCCCAGAGTCAGGAGGCTGAAGCAGGAGAATCACAAGTTTGAGACTTGGCTTGGACAGTTTAACAAGATCCTGATTTAAACCCTTTCTCTCCCACAAGAAAAGATAAGTGCTTATTGAAAGTGCACCAAAATAACTTCTTTTTTTTTTTTTTTTTTTGAGACAGATTGACCTTGAACTCACAGTGTAGCTTAGGCTGTCCTCAAACTCACAGTGCTCCTCCTGCCTCAGCCTCCCAAGTGCTGGGATTATAGGCATGCACCACCAAGTCCAGCTAAGATAACCATTTTAAACCTATCAGATTGGCTGAAATCTCAAAACTTCAGAACATACGTGGGAATGGAGCCGGAGGAGGAAGTTGGCAACAGCAACAAAAAAACCAGAACACAGCGTAACACCAGGAACTCTGGCCCCTGACCCTGTCCGCCACCACCCTTGGAAACACAACTCTGAGTTTCTTACCTACTTCTCCAGTGTTTCTTTATACAAGTACAAGGGCTACAAATATATCTTCTTAGCTGCCCGTTTTGCTTTTTCACTGACGCTCTTTCCTCATTGCACAAAGAGGTTCTTCCAGATTTTTTTCAGTGGCAATAGTATTTCACTGTGGCTACACCAAGCTTACCCACTCTGCCCCGGCAAAGGTGCACATCGGAGTAGTTTCCAGTCTTCTACTTGTACCCACTACTATAATGAATAACCTTTTACCTCATGTCATCTATGGGATAGATTGATAGACTTATAATTCTGGTAGGTATTTCCCAATCAGCATGACTGCGCATTTCACAATCCCACCAGCGATGTCTGAAAGGGGTAGGGTTGTGAAATGTCTAACTCTGTGGATTGTTGTTTTGAGACAAAGTCTTGCTATATAGGTCAGGCTGGCCTTGAACTCAATATGTAGCCCAAGCTGGTCTTGAACTCGAAGCAATCCTCCTGCCTCAGCGTCCCAACTGCTAGGATTACAGGTGTGCACCACCATGCCCGGTGTTGTGATTTTTGAAACCTATCAAAAACTTGTGTAAAACAAAACAGTTTAAAGAGGCCCTGCTCTCAATCCTGTGCTCGGAGCCTTCGGGCATTTATGCTTCTTCTAACTGCCCTGTTTCCAAATGGCTGGGTTGCTGTGTTGCAGCAGTAAGGGTTGAACCCAGAGCCTCGTGCTACACCCTGCAGCCCTGGATTTGGTTTTTAAACTTTAATTAACCTGTGTCTTAGTAAGAGTCTTCAGCTGATTCTGCACGTGACAGGTTTCTGATTCAGCCGAACTCCAAGAATTGTGTGTTCTAAACCAGTCTTCCTTCTTCACTGTTGACACGGAACTATAATTTTTTTCAAAGTATTATATACATACTTCTTTTATGTCCAAGAGAAAAGAGCAGTTTTCACCAGAAGGGTTTGCCTCTGTCCACCGAGTCCTTATGTAGAAGATCTTGTTCGGTGTCTCCACATCTTCCCTCCTGTCTGAGACCAATCCCTGCTCTGATATCACTTGAATCCCCACCCTTCCTACCTTCTCAGGAAACTCCTCCTGAGTGATCTGCACACCATGCCTTCTCTCATCTCTTGGGGTTTTTGGTTTGGGGGAGGCTGGTAGCACTGTTGCGGCTCTCAGTTGGCTTCATTTGTGATTTCAGAATGGGGCGGCTGTCTGGCCTGAAAATGGCCCCGAGCGCCCCAATCTGCCAGGTAGGCAGGCTTTATTTATAGCCATGGAGCTTCTTGCATCTTGTAAAAAACCAAAACAAAATTTTAAAAAATCCTCACAAATAAGCCCCCTTTCTACCCAGGTTTTCCTGAGTACTGAGAATACAAATGTATGCCAGTTAAAACTAATCTTAACAGCCGAGGATATAGCTCAGCAGCAGAAGTGCCTGCCTGGCAAGTACAAGGTCTTGAGTTCAATTCTCAGTACAAAAAAAAAAAAGGCAAAACTAATCTTAATAGAAGAAAAATATGTCTCTGTTGAAAATGTAGGAGACGTGAAGAAGAAAGTCACCTGCCCTTTGGCCCCAGCGCTCAAGGATGGCCACTGTCAGCATTTTGTCCTAGTGCTGCAGAGCTGAAGAGCTAGACTGGCCCTATTAGAACGTCCACCTCGAGATGCCCGTCCCTCTGTGTAGCCTTGGACACACTGCCCAACCCCTGTGCCTGTTTACTCCTCTGGAAAGTGGGGATAACAATAAGGCCCACCTTGAAGGCTTGGAGAGATCGAAATGAGCCATGTGACTGGACACTGCCTGACTTGTGGCATCCAGTGAGTGTTGCCTACTGCTGTAATTATCATCATTGCTATCTTAAAAGTGTGTATGTTAATCGCTGATAAATATAACAATGTCTTACATCCCACTCTTTAAAATTGCTATTATGAGTATTTTATGTCATGAAATATTCCTCAAAACATTATTTTAATGATTGTATGATAGCCTGTCATTTAAATGTATTCCTAACTTATTCTGCATGTAACTGTTCCTCACTTTTGCTATAATGAACTGTGAAACTCTATGCCAGTATATACATATAAGAACATGTGCGTGTGTACTTCTCTATCCACATCTGACAATGAGGCTGAGTATTTTCTTAGACTAGAAGGCTGTATCTGGAGCTCCTGGGTGATAAGCTATGCACTGTTTCCAGTGCCCGGTGCACACTGAAAACCTGCCTGATGGAGCAGTTACCGGCCGTGTGCACCCTGAGCAGCGGACCCAGTGGGGCTGTCTCGCCACACTCTCTCAGTGAGATGTGCTTTCAGAGTCACTGTTGCTGCCGTTTCTTTACAAGCTGGGTTTTGCCACATTTCACTGGGATAGTGGGAGTTGGTCCTGTGCTCTCAGTGCTTCCACCTTTGTTACTTCTTATATTAATACATTAGCATAGCAGCTGTGTGACACATTAACCTGCTTCCCACCTGGTGTGCCTTCCTGTGGGTGGAATATATTCTGTGGTGCTGGTTTTTCTTGTTTCTCTGTTTTTACCATCCCAAGATGCTCAACACCGAGGTGTCTCAGGTCCCAAAGCCCAGGAGTGGGCTGACCTGCACTCCGAACTCTGGGCAGCCTTCCCCACCTTGTTGGCCAGATCAGATTTTTTCCATTTAACATTTCCTCACTTGGGGTTACCGTGCTAGTGTTATTCTGACTTCCCAGAATGAGAGCTAGAATTTTAATTTGTAAAACTAAAACCAGCTAATATTGTAACCTGCTTTATATTTTTAAAAGTGCAGCCATACACACACACACACACACACACACACACACATATACACACCCAGCTCCTACATTCAGTTCTAGGATGTAGGCTCCTTATCTTCAGGTTAGCTCCAAGAGACAAAGCTGCCATGGAGTGCAAGCAATATTGTTCCTCACAAGGCCTGAATCTTTATAAATCATGCTGCCTTGTGAAAAGGACAGCCAGAGGGACACAAGTGACTTCAGGAAATAACACCAGCTTTGTGTCATGGAAGCTGAGAGGAATTGAAGAGGTAGAGACCCAAGGCCTCAGGATGGATGTGGGTCCTTAGGTTTTCAGTCAAGGGCTGGACCTGCCCTCATTACCTGGGGTGGCAGTGGGAGGAGTGGCAGCCTGGGACTCAGTGACCTAGGCTTCTCCTCCATCTCTCCAAAGCCATTTCCTGTATACCTTGGGCAAGTCACGGCACCGAGTCTCAGTGTCCCCAGCTACAGATGGAAATAGCTTACCTCTCTCCGCCAGCTTAGAATTGCTTTGGAGGGCTGGAGAAATGGTTTGTGTTAGGCTGAGAACTTTACAATGTGGAGTACCAGGGAATCAGTAAACTGGGTTTAGTAACCACGGGAAGGGGGCAGGACTTCAGTGAGATTTCTACTCTTTTCTTCCTTTTCTACCTCTTGTTTTTCCATTTATTATTTTACAACATCCTTGGAAGATTGCATACATGGTGATAAAATAAAGATGAAAAATCATGTCTCCCCTGTGCTCCTCTGTGTTATTCTGCAGGGGAGGGGGAGGACAGGACAGAGAGAGGTTATGGCTTTGTATACCTCTTTCCAGGCTTTAAAAAGCCCAAAATTCATACATGTTCCTGTGTATACACATCTTCAATACATATGCACACATGCATTTGTTCATACAGTTTTATACAGCACCTTGCTTGGGCTCTTTAATAGTCGAATCTTGGCAGAGTTCTGTGCATCAGAGCTACCAAGTGTTCTTTCCTATGTCTGATCATTTTGCACCTCCAATACCTCCAATTCCCTACCAATGTCATTCATTTTGAAAATTAAAATAAAATTGTGCACTAAAATGCTTCTCAAGTTTGTACTCTGAAGTGAAGTTGCTGGTGACACAAATTTTAATATTTGCGAGATACACCAAGCTGCCAGATTCCACTGCCATCCGACGTGTTTGAGTGTGCACTTGCCTACAGCAGCTCTCTGCTGGGAGAAGCATCTGGCAGTGCCTGAAGAGAGTTCTTGGTTGCCATAATCTGGATGCTAAACCTCCTGCAATAAATAAGACAATGCCCCACAACAGAGAATTCAGTTGATAGGGCCAATATTGAGAATCCTGGCCAGTGCTGGATATTGTCATTCTTTTTATTTATTTATTTTATTTTTTATATATATATTTTTTTGTATATGTGCTGCCAAAGTGAGCACTGGTTTTGTTTTTTGAAACAAGGTTTCACTAGGTAGTTCAGGCTGGCCTTGAACTCCCTGTGTAGCCCAGTATCATTCTTTTTTAATCTTGCCAATCTGGTAGTTTGAAAAATGATACCTAGTGTTATTTTATGCTTCTCTAGGATAATGGAGTTACTTTTACTTCTTTATGTATTGTTCGAATTTGTTATAATGAACATGCATTCTTTCTGTAATTCTTTCAAAAAGCCATTAAGGATTTAAGACTGCACTCTTTGACTATTCTTTGCAGTCTGTTCTTAAAAATTGATCATGTAAGTGCCTGTTTTTTTCCCCTTACAAGGTTTAGAAAGAAGTTCTCAGTGTGGCTCTTGAGAAGCCAGCTGCTTCTGGTCCAAGTTTCCCTTCCTCTGGCCCTCAGAGTTTCCTTGTTGCTCTTCCAGAGCACTGCTTTTCTTCCGGTGCCCAGCCAGATCCAGAAGCCAGCTCTCAGAATCATCTCAGCCCAAAACTATACCCACCACAGGCCAGGACTCCAAACCAGAATGTAGCCTGTGATGACCTCAGGGACCTTACCACGTACTCACCAGCCCAGACACCAGATAAAGATCCTCACTCATTTCTCAGCTTTGAAAACTGAGATCTGGTCACCCTATGAATTTCCTGAGCTGTCACAGGTGAGCTGAGTACCCTGGTGCTTGCCCAGAGCCCGGAGCTGCTGGCACAGGTCCTGGTGGAGCACAACCATGCTCACACTCCATGACCTTCTCTCGGGGCCATGAATGTGGAACAAGAGTACAGCCCGGTCCTCACCTGCCCAGCACAGCTGGGCTCCTGGAGCTGCCCTAGTCCTTTCAACTGGCTCAGAGCAAGCTAGAGCCAGCCTTGAAGTGTCCTTGGAAGACTTGGGGATATGACCTGGATGTCCCAGGTGGCAGGAATGGCATGGCCCTGCCTTGGCAAATGCCATGGAGCAGGATCAACCAACAGCAGACTTTCAAAGTGGGCAGATGTCTCCTGGCCTTGGTGCCAGTGACAAGACTTCTGCCAGCAGTTGTGTGCATCTGATCTGCAGATCAGTGTGCTTTTCCCAGAAAGCAAAGGGATATGGAGGTGGCCTGGTCTGACAGCTCTCTCCACTATCCAGAATTCATACTGATCAGGCCAGTGGAATGGAGTGTCCAGGAAGCATGAGATATGTCAAGATGCAGGAGACATCCTGCCATTGCTAACTTAGAGGGCAACAAGGGCTAAATGTTGGTCCTGTCCATAGCCAGATAGGTCATTTGACCTCCTGGGCCTCAGCTTCCTCACTAATTTGTTTTTGGAAACACTTGTGTTCTGATTTTCAATGTGAAGTTTTCTCAAAAACATTGCCAACTGGATAAAGCTGGCTAAGGTGAGGTAGAGATTTAGAGTTTGGCATAAATCCAGTTGTTTGTTAGCTTTTATTTGTAATAGGTGCTCATAATAGTGGGGAGGAGGTAGATCCAAGCAAAAAGCAATTCATAAAGAGCTCCCATAATTCTATGCACCTAGACACTATGCTGTTGGTATTCCTTGTTTGGATTCTTCCGGATAGGTATTTCTTCACCTGGACTGGATGTGCTTTGGGGGAAGACAGCCTCTGAACCCACTAAAACTATGGACTTAGGTTTTATAACTCAGTCGGTTCTCAGGCTCCTGTCTCTTCTCCAGATAAGAAACACTGTCTTGGTATTTTGTGTTTGTTTTTGGCAGAGCTGGGGATCCAATCCGGGGTCTTCCACACACTTAAGCAAATGCTGTACCATTCAGCCATATCCCCAACCATGTCTTAGATATTTTTAGGTATATATATTAAACGTTTTTTTTTTTTTTTTCGGCACCAGGGATTGAACTCACAACCTCACGCCTGACAAGTGCTTAAGTCACTGAGTCAAACTCCCGGCCCTGGTTTTTTGAGGCAGGGTCGCACTATGTAGCTCAGGCCGGCCTTGAACTTACAACGCTCCTCCTACCTCAGCCTCCCGAGTGCTGGGATTAAAGGCGTGCGCCACCACGCCCGGCTTAAACGTATTTTTAAATGGGATCTTACTATGCAGGCTCTTTTGCAACCTGCTATTTTTACCTACTAATATATGACCCTGTTTCTTAATATTCTGACAATTTCTGTTCCATTGCTTAGCTAAACTTGATTTAACAACCCCTTTTTGTGGGCTATTTAGGATATTTGTGTTTTCCTGTTACTAGGAATGCAAAGGAGATACAAGCTGGAGGAAGAAGAAACTAATGAGAAAACAAGAAGAAAAACACAGAAAATGTAAACACCAGAGAAAAAGGTGCTTTAAAGGGCACAAAAGCAAACAAAGTTATCCTACAGGGCACAGGAATTACCAGTAAGAAACAAACAAGGAATTAATGCTCATTTTCAGCCCATTGCATTTAAGTCAACAAATACATACAGCTGTTGTTACCCAGCACCACATGCTGTGAACCTGACAGGCGGCCCAGCTGCTGGCCCCACAGGCCTTTTGAAGGAGAGAGCAACATGAGAATATTTCACACACACATGATGGTTTGAGTTCAGCAAGCCTGACTTGAGGGACTAACTCTGCAGAGGTAGAACCCTGAGTTCCCATGTTCCCTGTACCTTTCTGGCTCACCATGTGCCCTTCCCTCTGCCTTTAAGGAGGCTGCATGTTTCGGCCTCCAGTAAAGGCTAACTTCAAGCTTACATTCAACACGGTGCTTGCATTGAATGTCTCTGAATGAGGCCATTCAGCTCTTCAGTCTCTTCTGGAAACAAGTAGCCCATTACTATCTGACTCAGCCCTTTCCTGTTTGTCTGAAACTTTTCCTTATCCAACTGCTTCCCATTCCATGTCTTCCTCTGATTGGTTCCGAACCTCACAGAGTAAGTCTGTTATTTTCTACAGCCTGCAGATCTAAAGCTTTTTAGACCACTTTTGGGTGATGCCCAGTCCCACAATCTGCTCTTTCAGTCTACAATGACCTTCCCTGGCAGGAAGGGCCTATGAGCCCCTGTAGATTCACCAAACCAAGCACTTGTGTAGACCTTTTCACAGAGAACCCATGGACAGATGGCCACAGCATGGGGCATCAGGGACCAGATCTTTGAGGCCAGACCATTCTGATGACACTGGAAGAGGCTATACAGCTTCCAGAAGTGAGCAGGGATGGAAAGGAAGATGGGCCAACCATGGTTGGGGGACCTAATCTATCCTTCCAAAACAAGCCACTGTGCTCTAGAGCTAAGTTTCTACCACAGAAGTGTGTACTGATCCCTTGGGAATGTGGCTGACAGTGGATTCCATCCATCGGATCTTGGGTAGAGCTTGAAACTGTAGACCTAATCATGGGTTTCCATAGGATGAATTCTGTCTTAGTTACTTTTCTCATTGCTAAGACACAATACCCAACACCCAAAATTTAAGGAGGCAAGGTTTATTTGGCTCACAGTTTGCTGGCTCCAAGGCAGGGTGCTGTGGCAGAGGGACATCACAGAAGAGAAACAGTTCCTGGAGGGTAGAGGGTAGCAGAGCAAGGGAAATGATGAACCTCTTTCTGTCCCTTATATTGTATCCAGGCTACTGGGATTATGGCAGTGCCAAACTAATCAGTGGACTGATTTTGGAGGGACATCTAGATCTAAACCATAACATTCTGCCCCTGGCCTCCCAAAGACCCATGTACATTCTTTTATGCACAGGACATTTAGTCCATCTCCAAGAGTTGCCAAAGTCGTAACAGTTTAAGCATTGCTGAAAAGTCCAAATCCCAAGACTTCTCTGAGATTTAAGGCAAACTCTTAGCTGTGAGCCCCCATAGAAGTTAAAAAAAAAACTTAAACACTTCCAATATAGAATGGTAGAAGACAAACATTATCATTCCAAAATATACAAGTGGGATACACAGGAATGGGACCAAAGCAAGTCCAAAATCCAGCAGGGCATATGCAATGTGCTGATGATTGTTACTCTCTTATTGGCTGGTTGTGAAATTGTTTTGCTTTGGTTTCTTACTTTCCTTTTGTTTAAAATAAAAATAATTGATAATTTTAAAAAAACAAAAACAAAAACAAAATCCAGCAGGGCAAATGTTAAGTCATATAGTTTCATGTGCAGCATCTGAGGCAATCTGTGGCAAGATGTGAGCTACAAAGGGCTCGTAAGGCACTGCCAGCATGGTAGCTCCAATGGCTTCTCTCTTGGTCTGGCTGTGCTCCCTCCTTCCAGTTTTCCTCAGACAGTCCACATTCCTGACTTCTCCAATCTTCTGGGGTCTTCAGTGCACCTTTGGCTTCACACTCATGGCTTCACACACTGCCCTCTCAGGCACACTGCCTGGCCTCTCAGGCTGCCTTCTGAAATCTGGGCATAATTCTTCCGGACCTCACAACTCTCACATTCTGTGAGCACCTAAAACCAGTGCCATGTGGATGATGACTAGGTCTGCCACCAGCTGGAGTTGTGGCAAGGCTTCCTTCTCTTTCAGTCGTAGGGATCGAGTGCCTGGATCACTGAGCACTCTGAACGCAATCCTGAGGAACAAATTCTCTAGGCCACTGCCAGTCTGGAGCATAACGTCTGAGGCTGTCTTCTCAAAGCAAATTCTTTCATGCTTTCAACCCTAAGTCTGCAAAGGCTGGAGTTATGTTGGTTCTTGTGATGTCCTCAGGCCATCTTTTCTGTTGTCTTCTTCCTAAATACTTTTTTCCTTGTGAGTCTTTTCAGCAATCAATTTCTCCTCTGTTCCATCTTTGTAGGCCTCAGTTTTACTGAAGCTTCCTTCTGGCCAAACTCACAATGTTTTGAATCATTCTTCTGGGCTCTTTGCTTTTGATTCGTAACATAAGTCTGGCTAAGTGTCCTCAACAGTAGTCATGCCACTGCCTCAACATTATTCTAAAAGATGAATTAGTCTACCACCCTTAATCTTAGTCTCAGGTGTAGTCTCAGGACATGAGCAAGATGCAGACAAACTTTCTGCTAGGCCATAACACACATCGTCTGGAATCCAACAGCTAATACTTCTTCCCTGCAGAAACTTCTGAACCTGGTCTTTACTGGCAGAATTTTTATCAGCCTTTTTATCTTCTGAGCTCTGACCAGAATCTCCCCTACAGTACAGCCTAGAGTGTTATAGCTCTAGTTTTTTAGCCGGCATCTCCAAACCTGTCCTAACTCTTCCCCTTCCCACAAGCCAGTTCCAAAGGCTCCAAAACCACACGATCAGGTACAGTCACAGCAACAGCTGCATTTCTCTGGTAACCAATTTCTGTCTTAGTTATCTTTCTCATTGCTGAGACAAAATAGCCAACACCAAAAGTTAAAGAAGTAAAGGTTTATTAGGCTCATAGTTTGTGGAGGTATCAAACCATAATCAGCTGGTTCCACAGCTGGCAGATGGCAGACAAGCATCAGAGAGGAGAAACAGTTCATGGCAGGCAGAAGGTAGCAAAGCACATAAGGGAGAAGGCAAGCCTCTTTCTGTCCCTTCTGTTATATACAGGCTACTAGGATTAGGGCAGTGCCAAACCAATTAGTGGACTGATTTAGTAATGATATACCCTTAATCCCATTATCATGCACTCTATATTCAGCCACCTCTGAAAAAGCCCCATCTATGACTGCATTATGCTTTGCTTGAGACCCAAACCATAACAAATACATTAGCCACCATAAACATATTTCAAAGATTTTTCTTACATTCTGCCAAATTTTTCACTTAAAAGACTAGGCAAATCCACAATCTCTTATCTGACATGAATTTTGGAATTCAGGTTTCATGAAATTTCAGGAATTTAATAA
This sequence comes from Dasyprocta punctata, assembly GCA_004363535.1. Classification (NCBI taxonomy): domain Eukaryota; kingdom Metazoa; phylum Chordata; class Mammalia; order Rodentia; family Dasyproctidae; genus Dasyprocta; species Dasyprocta punctata. Next base: position 143,597 of record RJWM01001229.1, read on the forward strand.
AGGGTTCTACTGTATAATAGGTATCATTCCCAGCAGGGAAAGCAGGATAAACTGAGAATAGCTTCATGTCGGTTTAGGTCAGGTGCTATCACCAAATGAGTTTGTCTCACACTTATGGGAAAGATGGAGAAGGGAGATTTTGCTTTTATAATTTGTTGGATTTTAAAATTGCAGGTAGGGAATTATTGGCTCCTATAACTCTTAAATGTGTAGTGGGTTTGAGCTTTATGGCTGCTTAAGATAGTATCGTGGTTTGGATCTCGAATGATTTCCAAAGCCTTATGTACTGGAAGCTTGGTCCCCAGCTGATGATGCTGTTTGGAGGTCCTGGAAATTCAGGGAGGTAGAGCTTAGTTGGAGAAAGCAGATCACTGGGGGCATGCCCTTGATAAGTCTGTCTCATCCACAACCTTCAGTGGAGCAAGGGAGGGCAAGGATCACCCTGACTGGTTTTAACCACTGGAGGTAGGGGTAGGGAGAAGCCCTCCACACAGGATGCAATGTGGTGGGCAGTGGGAGTGAGAAGTGGGGAGAGAATGGATGCTGGAGAGATTATCACAGTGTTCACAATATGCATTTTGCTGTGAATTGCTTGTTTATATCCTCTGTCCTTTAAAGAAGTTTTAACTACTTTTGATTGGTTTGTAAGAACTTCTTTAAATATAATGAATATTTCTCTGTTGTACAAGTAGTGAATACTTCTGCCAGTGTATTGTTTATCTTTTAACTACATTTCATGATGATTTTCATGCAACAGAAGTTTTTGAGCTCTGTGTGTCAAATTTGCAATCCCTTGCCCAGCTCCTTTAATTCAAGCAGGAACTGAAATGTCTGGGACTGGGGAGGGAAATTAAATTGGTAGCGGGCAGCACTATCCTCCAAGACTTTGAAAATAATGTCACCTTTGAGAATTAGAGCTACCCCCAACCAATAGAATTCGTGTCCTGGAACAAGAACCAAGAGACTCTAAAAATATGGAATGAAGACTTTAGAAAGATGGAGAATTTCTTAATTATCTCAGTCTCCATTACCTTGTTAAAAATGACAGGTGTGGGCTAGGGATATAGCTCAGTGATAGAGCACTTGCCTAGCTTGTACAAGGCTCTGAGTTTAGTTCCCCACACTACAAAAGATAAGAAAAGAAAAAGAATGGTGATCTTTACTTTCTTGGGAAACTTTGGGTCTTGAGGGGCACTGCTTCTCTTACACCCTCTTTGGAGACACTTCTTTTCCCATAGTTAAATCATATGAGGCTTCCTGGTTTGGAATCATTATAAATGTAGGTGCACCTTTGCATATTTGGACTTTTGTATCTAAAATTATTTCTGTTAGAGAGCTGTCATCCTAAACATCTTTCCTATTGGTATTCATGGGAGAGTTTGATCTAAAAAGAGAAAGTAAGAAAGTGAATGTTACTTTTCATAAGCATTCTCTCAAGAAAGAGTTCTTCCTCCACTGCTCCTACCCAGCACCCCTGCATCTTTTCCTCTTCCCAGCCACAGCCCTGAGCACACTGTGGTATAACTGCCCAGGTCCCCATAGAAACACAAGCAATTCACTGGGAAAGAAATGAAAATGACTTTTAAACATCTGAAAGGTTGGTCAATTTGCTTATGATTTATGAAATTCAAGAAAAGAATGCCAACTGAGGAATGCAGATGAAAGAACAAAATTAGAAAATTATCAACCCCCGATCAATGACTCAGTCAAGGCTATCAGTGGTTAAGGACCCAGATATCTAAAGGTACTAGCGAGAAAGGAGAACTGGACATTTACCAGGGAGAGAGAGGCTGCCACCTTCACCCCACGTGCAAACTCGGCATTATCAATAGTGGGACACCAAAGACACTGTGTGTGTACTCCTGATGGGAGGTAACTTGAACCACACAGCACCACCAGGAGGTAGCCATTAAATTCTTGCCTTCATGTTTAACCCAGCCTAGTTTATAAGAAATAATAGGGCTGGGGGCCTGGAGTGCAGCTCAGTGGTGGAGTGCTTGACGAGCATGCTCAAGGCTAAAGGACATACACTGAAGGAATCAGATAAATTTTAGCGTGGAACATTGTGTAAGAACTGACTCCGGCTCTTCACGAGCCAAGGTCATGGGAGAAAAATGACCACTCTAGATTAAAAAGCACTTAAGAAGCCAGGCATGGTGGTGCACGCCTTTAATCCCAGCACTCAGGAGGCTGAGGTAGGTGGAGCGTTGTGAGTTCAAGGCCAGCTTGGGCTACAATGTGAGTGCAAGGCCAGCCTGAGCTACATAGTGTGACCTTGCCTCAAAAAAACTAGGGCTGGGAGTTTGGCTCAGCAGCTTATGCGCCTGCCTGACAGGCATGAGGTTGTGAGTTCGATCCCTGGTGCCACAAAAAAAAAAAAAAAAAAAAAACACACCTTAAGAGATATGATAAAAATCTGTGTACTCCTTGACTGAATCCTGGTCAAAACCAACTATCAATGCATTTCTGACCACACTAGGGAAATGTGAGAATGAACTAGATTATTAGGGCTATGTGTTTATTTTGGGTGGTACTGGAGATTGAACCCAGGTTTGCACTAAACTACATCCCAGCCTTTTTTATTTTTTTGTTTTGAGACCAAGTCTCACTAAACCACTAATTCGCACAGGCTGTGCTCAAGCTTGCGATTCTGGTGCCTCAGCCCCCTAGAATGCTGGCATTACAGGTGTGTGCCACCACGCCTGTTGTCAGTGTTTGATTTTAAAGTGTTTTATGCGTGAAAATGACCTGTGTTAGATACAAACTTTTCTAGTACTTTATGACATATCTAACAGTGAAATATTTAGTTTAAAAAATAATGTGATGGCTGTAATTTATTTCAAAATACTACACTTCCCCAATTAAACAAATATGGTGAAGTTTAGTAATGATTATGTCTAAGTGATAGATATGTGAGTGCTTACTAGGTATTTTCTTTGCTTTGTTTTATGTTTGAAAGATGAAAAAAAGTAAAGATTCCATTTTTCACCCATAGATTCACAAAGAAAAAAATGTTTAACATTTTGTTGGGTTGGACTGGGAATGTACCTCAGAGGTAGAAGACTTGCCTAGCATGGTGGAGACCCTGGGTTAGATTACCAGCACTGCAAAAGGCAAAAACAAAAACAAAATCTTTAAAAATATATTGCGTTGTCCATAGTGTGGGGAAATGGCCATTTTCCTAGATTCTTAGTGGGAGCATTAATTGGGACCTTTGACAGACATGGTCCTTTGATCCAGCAATGCCATGTTTAGGAATTTAATGTGCAGATTATACTCAGATGTGTCCAAATATATGAATAAGTCACCATAGCTTTATTTTTGTAACAAAAGATTAGAAACAGCATATATGTTCATCAATAGGAGTTGTTTTAATTTTTATGGTTCGTCCGTATAGCAAAAATGTTGGAAAGTATGGAGTAGATCTTCTGTGTTGTCAGGAAACTCTAGGATGCAAAGGCAGGCAGTGTCTATCTCTGTATCTCCAGGGCATAGCAGAGTGCCTGGCACACACTAGTCCATAGTTAGCACTAGCCAAAGGGCTGGATACACATATGAACATGACTGCTGTGAGTCAGGCTCCCTGGACGCAGTCAGGTTCAAGATAAAGAAAGAAGGCCAGGTGTGGTGGTGCACACCTAGAATCCCAGCAATCCAGAGGCTGAGGCAGGGGGATCACTGCGTTCAAGGTCAATCTAGACTACAAAGTGAGCTCAAGGTCAGCCTGAACCGCATAGTGAAACCTTGCCTCAAAAAGACCAAGAACATAGTGCGACCCTGCCTCAAAAAACCAGGGCTGGGGAGTTTGGCTTAGCGGCTTAAGCGCCTGCCCTGGCAAGTGCAAGGCTGTGAGTTCAATCCCCAGTGCCGCAAAAAAAAAAAAAAAAAAAAAAAAAAAAAAAAAAAAAAAAAAAAAAAAAAAAAAAAAAAAAAAAAAAAAAAAAAAAAAAAAAAAAAAAAAAAAAAAAAAAGACCAAGAAAGAAAGAGATAAAAAGGCCAGATTTTGCACTTCTATCAAATGTCTAAGGTCATGCTTCCTTAAATTCATATATTTGCATTTTCCCCCTCAAGATTTACTATGTCTCTGCAAACTATTGAACAAGACACTCTGAAAAGATAGAAGAGAAAGTTTCATAAAAGACTGACAAAAAGAATTTGCTGAACCAATGTAAGAACTGGGACTAAATAGAAAATGTAGCTCCATGCTTCCTGGCAGCCAAGGCAAAAAGGGAAACCCCCTGACTCACAGAACTTTTGTTACCTAATAGAAGGAAGGTCAATAATTTCTTATGAGCCATGTTTATAGCCTAGGAGGTGTTGTGCCCAGGTGTTGCTGCATTAGGATAACCAGTCAACAGTGGACCACATATATGGTGGTGGTCCCATAAATTATTTCTCACGATGATGTTGTAGGCACCTTGGTTTGCGTAAGTACACTCTGAGAGGACTGCACAATAACAGCATTGCCTAATGATGCATTGCTCAGAATTTATCCCCTTCCATCTACTGTCTCAAAGAACTGTACTTGCCCAATGGTAGATTAAAACATGGAGTTTTAAACCGGGCGTGGTGGCGCACGCCTTTAATCCCAGCACTTGGGAGGCTGAGGTAGGAGGAGTGTTGTGAGTTCAAGGCTGGCTTGGGCTACAACGTAAGTGCAAGGCCGGCCTGAGCTACACAGTGTGACCCTGCCTCAAAAAACTAGGGCTGGGAGTTTGGTTCAGTAGCTTAAGCATCTGCCTGGCAGGTGTGAGGTTGTGAGTTCGATTCCCCAGTGCCAAAAAAACTAAAAATAAAAAAATAAAGCATGGTGCTTTAGGAAGGGAAGCTTGGGTGTACTAAGGAACTTCATGTGAAGTCCGCATGAATTTTTAGGGTCTCCCAAGGCAAAGACATGATTAAGCTTTCTCTGAACTCCTCTGTGTCTTTCTCCTGCTAAAAGTGGGGCCTTGGACCAGGGACATCTCTGGGCTTCCTCATCCCCATCAGGGAAAAGTGATTATTGTGCAGATAAAACGAGATGATGCACATAGACTGCTCTAGCAGATGAATGCTTTTGCTATGCTGCTGTTTACATTATCATCATGTCAAGACCTTATGGCTACAAAAACACAGACTCTGGAGCCAGATTGCTGAGGTTTGCATTTCCGCTCCACCACTTAGTGGCTGGGTGACCTTGGGTAAGGTCACTTAGTCTCTGTGCCTTAGTTTCCTCCTCGGTAAAATGCAGGCTAAATGGTTGAGAGCTGCAGAGACCACAGGGCAGGGCCTGGACACATAGTACGTGCCGTGCACTTATTAGGTAAAGCGTGGCTTGTTCGCTTTTACCCCTTGAGGCCCTTCACAAAAAGAAGACAATGAGAGCCTCCAAGCAGACCAGCTATTTCCGACACTAGTTTTTGAAAGGACTGGATCTCTGTAATATCAGTGGTCCTCGGAGGTGTTTCCTCAGAAGGCGGAGAGGCGCCAGTATATTTGTAACGGTGGAGTCGGCGGCGGGTGACCGCGGCAGGCGCTCTGGGGGGCGCGGCCCACTCCCCGGCTCCCAGCACCTCCCGGGAGCCTGCAGCGCGGTCCGGTCTGGCGGGCTGCGCGGCCGGGGTGGGAGGAGCACGGAGCTCCCGGGATCCCCTCGCCCCCTCCCCCACCGCCCAGTGAGTAATGACATTCGCGGGGAAGGGGGGAGGGAAAGAGAGGGACAGGCTCGGCGAGGCCATGTGATGCGGGGCGAGAAAGCCGCCGCCGCCGCCGGAGCCGCCTTCTTCCTCCTCGGATCGCGGCCGCCATGGCGACCCCCAACAACCTGACCCCCACCAACTGCAGCTGGTGGCCCATCTCGGCGCTGGAGAGCGATGCGGCCAAGCCGGCCGAGGCCCCCGACGCGCCCGAGGCGGCCAGCCCCGCCCATTGGCCCAAGGAGAGCCTGGTTCTGTACCACTGGACCCAGTCCTTCAGCTCGCAGAAGGTAGAGCCGCGCGGGGCGCCGAGGCCCGGGGACCCGGGGTCTGGGGACCTGCGCCCCGGGGAGGAGCAGGGCACCCAGTTGTAGGATCGTCCATTCCGCCTCGTTCGCTCTCAGAAAGACCCGGTGCGTGGGGGGCTCAGAAGAGAGACAAAGACAAGGGGAAGGGAAGAGACGCTGCCGGGAGGGCGCAGCACGGGGCGGGGGTGCCGCCGGCGGGAGGAGAAGTGTTCTCTAGGGTCCGACCTGCAGCCTTCCCTTCTGCTGCTGTCTGGGACACTGCAGGCCCCCCAGGTCACAGCTGTGTGCCCCTCTCTCCTGTCCGTCCCCAGCCGTGCCCGCTTCCCCTTGTCCGGAGGCACAAAGGAAGGAATTAACACATCGCGTCCGGCCAGCCCAACTCGCCCATCAGATCTGCTGTGTTTTGTGCTTAAAGCGCAGTCCGGCTACGGCCCCTAAAACCCTTTGGGCCCAGGGGAGCGGGGGCGGGAGAGGGTTGGAAATCAGCCTGGTGCTGAGTTATCCGGGTTCCCGCTTCCTTTGAGTGAGGCCAGAAACCGACTGCCCGTAAGACGAGGCACCTCAGAAGAACAGTCTCCCAACCCGTCCTTTTTCGGGGGCATGCGTTCAGCACCATGGCCAGAGCTCAGAGGCGGTCCTGCTGGGGCCTAGGCCCGACCCGACACCGGACTTTCCGCTCCTTAGAAGATCCTTTGTTCCATTCTCCCGGTTTTCCAGATGGAAAGACAGCTTTCGTGCAAAGAAAGGACTTTAGAACCTAAAGACTTGGTTGTAAGTATTAGTCCAGGCTGTTTCATTGTGCTGGAAAGAGGCTATTGCTAGTGATAGTAGCCACCTGGAATTCCAGCCCTCTCAAGAGGGCTGCCAATGTCCAAGAGCAACAGAACTTGGTGTTCCACAGAGCTCTGCTCAGTCCTAAGCGTGTATTACAGTTACCCAGTGCTCACAGTTAAGACTCCGCCTGCTGAATTTGGCCCCAGAGGTCCTACTTCCACGGCCTGGTCCAGACGCTGGCTCTCCAACAGAGTGTGGGGTCATGTTGAGGAAGCCGGACCACTGGCCACCTCTGGGTAGCCCAGTATAGGGAACCATCTTCCCTCTCAGCCACTGTGGAGCTGTGGACCAGTCACCTTGCCTCTTCAGACCCTCAGTGGCAAAATCTGTGCAATGGGGCCAGTGCAGTCACTTCCTCGGAAGGCCATTCTGAAGGTGAAATGACATGGTACACAGAAAGTGCTGCTGCTGCTGCCGGGAGAGGGTCACAGCTCTGTTAATAGTGGTGTTATGATGTCATTAGAGTGCTAGGTAGAAGAGCTGGAGTGCAGCTCAGCATGGAGCTCATGGTTAGCATGTGCAGGACCCTGAATCCAATCCCTAGTGTGTGCGCACAGTGCGAAGTAACCAAGGGTCAGTATCGCCCAAGGTCATCCTGGGACTCATCCATAATTCTGCACATGCTTGCTGACCTACTGCATGCCAGGCCCTGTATAAGGCACTGGGCATTTGCAGATGAATCAGACTGATCTCCAGATTCTAGAACCTCCTTCATCCAGAACTTCAAGAATCAGGCCCCAGTGGCTGGGCCTAGATAGGGGCCAGGAGAAAGGCATCTCCCATCCCCACGCCCTGAGGGAACCTCCTGCTTTTCCCTCACAGAACATTTCCTACTCAGTCCTAGCTCAGAGCTTGGGTGGCCCTGTAGTCAGAGATGAAACCACCCACTGAACCTCTACATTTGATTGTGTCTTCACCAAGCTCCCACTGTAACCTACTTTTGACTATATCTCCACCAAGCTAGCCTAAACACCCTCCTAACTCCCTTGCCTGGGTCTCCCCTGCCTGGGTCTCCCCTGCTGAGACCCCATGGTGAATTCCAGAGGCAGTGCCACTTGGCAAAAAAGGGCATAGGCTCCTCACTCACATGGGCCAGGATTCCAGTCTTACCTTTGCTGCTTACTGGCTGAGTGACCTAGGATAAATCACTTCATCTATCTGAGCCTTATCATCTTATCTGGAAAAGGGAACTTTGTATTCTTCCCTGTGTAATTCCTGGAGACTTTAGAGGGCACAGGCATGTGTTAAGTGCCTGGCATGCAGTAGGAGCTTAGCAGGCAGGGTCCTTGCCTTCCCTCCACCTTGAAGGGCCTCACTTATATACATACAGGTTCCCCATTGCGAGAAGCTTGTCCTTAATGGCATGTGAGCTGTTAGTAGCAATAAATAGCTCATCTGCAGGTGAGATGGCAGTACACTAGGCACGTGAGGGCCTTTCCAGACTCAGAGGGCAGTAGGACAGTGCCGGGGGTCCAGAGTCCCTACTCTGGAGACAGATAGGTTGAGTTTTAAGCTTGACTCTGCCACTGACCAGATGGGTCATCCTGCACAAGTAGCTTAAACTCCCCTGCCTCCATTCATTACCCAATCTGTAACTGAGAATCATGACCCCACCTCCTGGACAGAGGATTCACAGAACACTTGCAAATCATCTAGAAAAGCACACAGTGCACAGGATGTGCTCAGTAAGTGCCAGTGTGGTAATACGACATGGGCCGAGGGATCAGCCAGATTCAAGCATCACACTTCACACAGCAGCACCTGAACAGTGAATTTTCAAGCACCATCACGGGTGACAGTTTGAGGCCACTGGGTTTGCAGGAGGCTCCATGGTGTAGAGTCATGTGAGTGTGCTTCCTGCCTCAGCCTCCCCTACCTCTGGGGGCAGCAGTGAGGTTGAGAGAGACAAAGATGGAGAGAGACAAGAGAACAAGATTGTAGTACTGGCAGTCCTACTAACTAGCTGTGTCATCTGATCCACTCTGCTCTTTGGTTTCTTCAGTGAGAAAATGCAATAGAAGCCAGGCATGGTGGTGCACATTGGTGATCTCAGAGACTGAGACAGGAGGATGGCAAGTTCAAGCACAGCCTGAGCTAGTTAGCCAGACTTGTCTCTAAAAAACTTTAAAAGGGCTGAGGATGTAGTTTAGTGTGAAGGGCCTGGATTCAATCCCTTATACTGTTGAATTAGTTAATTAGGTAATTAATTAAATGCATTAGAAGAAAATGCACTGGATTTGTGAGTCAACCTGCCTGGCTTCTTCCCTCTGCAGGCATGAAAGTAGCCCTTCCTGTCTGTATCCCCTGCCTTTTGTACACCCTTCTGGCCTCACACTTGCCAGCTTTTTAAAAAACCAAGATTGCTATTTGCTAGCTTGTGACTTTGGGCATGAAGCTTACTGTCTCTGCCTGTGTCCTCTTTTGTAAAATGAGGATATTGGTACATGCCCACATTACTTGGGGTTTGTGGGGACATGTGAAGCTCGCTGGACAGGGTCAGGCACAGCAGAAGTGCTCTGTGAACATTAGCTGTTGATACATTGTGATCTCCACCGGAGTGCGCCTCCCAAGGCATCCCTGGCACGCTGCAGCAGGCCTGGCTCAAGGTCCCCTGACCCCATTCTGCCCAGTTCTGCCATAGTCTAAAACGGACCTGTGGGAGCCCCTCAACCAGTCTGCAGACCCAAGGGGAAGGAGACCCGGGTCTGATCCTGCTAAGAACCAGTCCGGACTCCCAGGCTTGCAGGGAGAAGCAAGAGGTGGAGGCTGATCTCTGCCTCCTGCCCTGGTCTTGCCTGTCACACTTGTGAGCCACAGCCCCCAGCATTGTCCCTGCTATACTTGGCCATTTGTCACTCCCTGTTCCCTCCAACGAAAGGCCCACAGGTGAGAACTGGTGGGGCAACACCATCCATCACTCTCCTGCTCAGCAGCCCGCAGTGGCTCCCCAGTCCCTGCAGGAAAAAGCCAGGGTCCCACAGTGGCCTCAGGCCCTATTTTAGGTTCCTACCCTTGCTGGGATCAGGACAAAGTCAGGGGGAACTTAGACTCTTCTCAGAGTGTTTCTAACTGACCAAGATATAACGTGTAGGATTGTTAGAGAAAAAAGGAAACCAATCATATTGAAGTACATCTATTGAAATATTTTAAAAACAAATGTGTTATATAACGACATGTGTGTTTCTGCATTGACCCATTATATAACATGATCTAGTGTCAGGCCTGACCGTCGCTGTCATGCAGAAGTCGAGATGAGTATACATATTTGGAGGTAACTGCAGCAGCTGTGAAGCGGGGCTGGCACTGCCATACTTTGTCGCCCACGTCTTTAGCAGAAGAGCATGGCTGTGCCAGTTTCCACTACTGAGACTGGACATGCCACCTTCCCAGCCCAGTCCACAGACCACCTGAGTTTACTCATGAGGCCCTTGGTCTGGTTGAGAATCTTGATTAAAAGCCTTGGTGCATGATCCTTTCTCTTTTATTCCCACAGTACTGGGGATCAAACCCAGGGGGTGCTCTACCACTGAGCTGCATCCCCACTTTATTTTATATCAAGACAGGGTCTCACTTGGTTGCCCAGGCTGGCCTTGAACTTGTGATCTCCTGCCTCAGTCTCCCAAGGAGCTGGAATTACAGGTCTTCGCAACCACAGCCAGCTCATTCTCCCTTCTGGGTTGTCTCCTTGCTGCCACTTCCCATCTGCCCTGCTGCAGCCACCCTCTCTCCCACTGTGGCCTCCCAGGGCCTTCCCAACAGCCTTCTCTTCACCCCAACTCCCCTCCCAGGCTCTGGGGTGACCACTCCCTCACCTTCTTCAAGCTTTGACTCAAATATTGCCTTCTCAGAGAGGCCGGCCCCACGGACCACCCTATCTTACACTGTCCTCCCCTCTCCCTGACACTCTGACACCCTGACACCCATCCTGCTCTGCTGTTTCAACTGCTTATCACCCGTCTGCCCCCACTGGTACTCCTGCTCCTTTAGGGCAGGCAGGGATCTGAGTTTCTTTCACTGCAGTCTCCAGCTCTTAGAACAGGACCTGGCACATAGTCAGCACCCAGTGAATAAGTATTAAAAGTGATATATTTGTAAGCCATGAGGTGTTACATAAAGAAGCTATTTGAGGGCTGAGGATGTAGCTCAGTTGTTGAAAACTTGTCCAGTATGCCCAAGGCCCTGGGTTCTATCCCCAGGGTCGGGGAGGGGAGATTTGCTTGATTCTATAAGCCCAAAGCTGCTCTAAAAAAAGTTCTTAAATTTTTTGGGGGGGAAAAAGGATATTTATGATAAGTAAACTAAGGCTCAAAGACTTGGAGTGCCTTTTATGAAGTCACACAGCAACTAAATGTCTGGGTAGAGATGCTAACCCCGGGCATCATGTGAACAAGGGCTGGGGAGGGACAGTACCCCTGCCATGATGCTTCACTGATGGGTGGTTTCCAGGGACCCACAGGGAAGGCGGTTTCCTCAGGGATGGTCAAGTCTGGTCACTTGGGGGTGGTGACCACCTGAGTCTGTCTCCTGGAGGCAGAAATGGCAGATGGCTTTGGTGACAGCATGCCCTTCCCTCGGGCATGGCTTCCTCTCTGGGTTCCCCTGCCCCCACAGGATGGCACATAGCCCTGCCTCACAGCTCAGCTAGAGGTGAATGTCTCCTTGGCCACCTGCCAGGGTGACCCTGTGGCTGCTCCAAGCACAGGGCTGCTGTGCTTCTGAGGAGGGTCCCCACCCCAGGCAGCCCCCACACCTAACCCCTCACTGGAGTCCAGGGCCCCGCCAGGGCAGAAGGATGACCAGGTGACCTGCCAAGGACAGAGGCCAGCCCGGGTCTCCTCTCCACCCGTTCAGAGGCCCCTGAATGGCCAGGTGACTCCAGGACCCAGAGAGCCTGACTGTTAGTGCTGCAGGACCTGAGGTTGGGTGCCCACGAAAACCTCCGAGGCAGCTCCAGCCCTGTGCTCTGGGGCTTCTGCAGGGCGCACAGCGCTGGGAGCCAGGTGCCACAACCATATGCCTTTTGCTGAGGCACAGGCATGCGTGCATACTCATCACGTCCGCCCCCTCACACACGCAGTCCCAGAGCACCCCACTGCCACACCCAGCTGCGCGCTCCCACACGCCTCACACCACCGACCCAAACAGACACTGCCCTGGGCTGCGCTGTCTGTGCTGCAGCTTGTCCCTGTCCCTGTCCCTCGTGGTCTCACAGCAGGGCTGCAGGGAACTCTGTGAGGGTGGCCCAGCCCCTTCCTCTTGCTGATGAGGAAAAGGAAGCTCAGAGTGGGGCAGTGACAGCTCTGAGATCACACAACACCGCCTTGGCTAAGCCAAGGCGTGGAGCTGGGTCGCTGCCTCTAGCCCAGGGGCTCTGCCCACACCAGGGACCCCAGCTGTGAGACTCAGGCTAATGCAGCGAATGAATCTGTGAGTGCTGTGTTCACAGCTGAATTACCTCTCCCTCCCTACAGTCCGCCAAACCAAAGGCGTTGTTCACATTGGCTGTGATGTGTGTACCAGAACCGTGTTGTTAGATGTTAGGACCTGTGTCTAACCTCCTGGGCTGGGATTCCATTCACATCTCTATCTCAGCCTCACACTGGCCTTGAGGAAGACACATTCCTCACTTCACAGAAACCAGAGATCAGAGAGGTCAAGTGATTTGTTCAGGGTCACAGAGCAAATAGTAAGTAAAGCCAATCTTCCACTCCAGGTCTGTCTGCCTCCAAAAGCTAGTCCAATACGAAAAGCTAAGACACATTACCCCAGCTGTATGCCGGACAGCATCCCACAAGGATTAATGCAACTAATCCGCACATAGTCCTCTGAGGGAGCCCCTTGGGGTGCCCTATAGCAGGAGGCACCCAGCGGTAAAGCAGCTCACAAAGCTAAGGGCCCTAGCAAAGAAATGAGAGCTGCGTCTTGAGCAGCCACCACCCATAGTTCTGCCCCATCCCCACGCTGCTGCTATCTGACCCCTGGCATCCGGGAGGAGGAGGGGATGCCTGGCCCTAGGACCCCCACCACAGGTTCGGAGGCAGAGATGCGAGGAGAACAGCCTCGGCCTCTCTCGCCTGGCTGCTCCCCTGGCCTGGAGCCAGATGGCGGGGAGGGCAGTGGCGGAGCAGAGTCCCCCGCAGTTCCCTTGCAGGCTTCCCCGAGTCCCAGCCCATGCGCAAGGGCGCTTGGACCAGGCAACCTCTAAGCATCTTCAGGCCTGAGTCAAGAGCCTGCCCCGCCTCAAGGCTGTTAGCTTCCACCAGCTCATGGGTCTGTCTGGGACTCCCTAGAGACACAAGGGGAGCGTCAGGGAGGACAAGCCAAAGACTCCATACAGGATGCCCTTGGGGAAGAGGGCATGGCCTGGGAGTCTGGAACCATTGCTCCCAGTTGTAAATTTGCTGCCAAACTGCTGCGTGGCTTTGGATAAGTCACTTGCCTTCTCGGCTTTAGCTTTTTCATCAAGGAAAATAGGGATCAGTATATTCCCTGTTCTGCCCTCCCCGCTTCAGGTGGAATGGAACCATTGTGAGCGTCCAATTGTCAATCAGGTAGGAAGGTCTTTGGAGGAAATAATGGGCTCTGGCAAGTTATTTTTCAATTTACTCTGCTTGGCACGTAATATAAGACATGTAGCTATTGGTTCTGATGACGATTAGAATTTCTGCAAAATTTTCTGGCCTCATCCACACTTGGAGGCCAGGCTGAGAGTCTTATCACAATAACCATCATCATGAATTGAATACCATCTAAGTGCCAGAGGTGGAGCCGGTACTATTAATACTCCCAGCTTGCCAATAAGGAAACTGAGGCTCAGTTGCTTGCATTCACCCGGCCAGGAATCCTGCCCCAGGAGGGTCTAGCTGTAAAGCCAGCCTGATACCCACCAGGCAGCACTGTGCCTTGTAGCTTAGGGCTGGGTTCTTCCCACCAGCAAGTACATCCCCTGGGACCTGTGCCCCCTACCCGGGTGCCCAAGAATGGACTAAAAGCAACCATGTCCCCTCCCATGTGTGACCTCTGACCTCCCTCCCTGCACGCCTCACCCCCTGGCAGAGGGTCCCCTTGTCCGCCCGCCTTCCCCCGCTCTGACCCTGGCGCCTGCAGGTGCGGCTGGTGATCGCCGAGAAGGGGCTGGCGTGCGAGGAGCGGGACGTGAGCCTACCGCAGAGCGAGCACAAGGAGCCTTGGTTCATGAGGCTCAACTTGGGCGAGGAGGTGCCGGTCATCATCCACCGGGACAACATCATCAGCGACTACGACCAGATCATCGACTACGTGGAGCGCACCTTCACCGGAGGTACGGCGCTCCCACCCGACGGGCACAGGTCAGACAGGGTCCCAAACCTTGCCAGCCTGGGGACATCCCCTGGGGCCATGGGCAAGGCCCAGGCTCCCCAGAAAGAGCCACGGGACATGGGCAGGGCTCCCTGTCTCCCAGGAACCACAGAGCCATGGGCACAGCCAGATCCTGGGTCCAGAGACCTCCTCCCTGAGACTGATGCTCTAGCCCCTTCCTCAGGACCTCTGAAATCACAGGCACAACCACAGACCCTCTGGCGTCCTTTGGGTCCCCACAGGCAGCACCCAGCTGTCCCAGGGGTTCAGGCCTTGAGCAGAGCCCAGCCCCCTGAAACTCCTTAAGGACAGTCACAGTCAGGCTCCTCTTGGGACCCCACAGATATGGTCCCAGACACTCAGAACTCCACAGACACAAGCAGGACCCTGATACCCTAAACTTGCAGGGCCCTCAGTCTCTTTGGTTGACAAAGGTAGTGTGAAAGAAGGGAGGGGCTCACCCACACTTCCCAGGCACCGAGTCCATCCCTAGCACTGCACGGGACAAAAATAAAAAGAATTTATCAGCGATTCCAATTCAAAGAGACTTAGGCATTTTTTTAACTCTAGTCTTCCAGTCTCTTGAATCAGGTGACACAGGTCGCAGATCCTACTTGGCATAGTCTGAGATGAGAGGAGCTGGCCCCGGGGAACAGGTGGGCATAAGCACAGTGAGGAGAGGCAGCCACTGGGCTGAATTCCAGGAAGTGGGTGGTTCTGGAACCTTTGGGCACAGGGGTTCTGAGTGCTAGCCTTGGTGCTGCTCTGCAGAGCACGTGGTGGCCCTGATGCCCGAGGCAGGCAGCCCACAGCACGCGCGGGTGCTGCAGTACCGGGAGCTGCTGGACGCGCTGCCCATGGATGCCTACACACACGGCTGCATCCTGCACCCTGAGCTCACCACTGACTCCATGATCCCCAAGTACGCCACGGCTGAGATCCGCAGTGAGTGCTGGGGTGGGCAGAGCCCCTTGCTCTGTGGACAGGAGTCTCCTTTCTGCACCCTGCCCTCCCATGCCTAGATCTCCTCACTGTCCTCCTTTTAGTCTCTCTCTCTTCCTCTCTGTCCTTCAATGTGTCCCTCTCTTTGGGTCCTGGGGTTTCTGTTTCTTTCTCTCTCTCTCTTCCCTTCCCCATCCATCTTGTTCATCCTGTTGCTAACTGAATGTGCCTCTCTCCCTCTCCAGCAGCCGCTCTCTCATCTCCCTCCCCAAGACCGTGCTCTTGTCCTGTTACCCTATAGGGGCTGCTGCTGTCAGTTCTCCAGAGGCTTTTGTTGTCCAGTGGATCTCGGGACCTCCCAGAGTAATCTAGGCTCTAAAGAGGCTGAGGCAAGGGGATTCCTGCAAGTTGAGGACAGCCTTGACTACATAGTGAGTTCAAGGCCAGCCTGAACTATGTAGTGAGAACTTGTCCCCCCCAAAATTTTTTTCCTTCTAGTCCAACCAGTGTGATTAGGGCAGTATGGAGGGTGGGGGGCATTAAAGATGTCCATCCCAGCCTCTGGGGTCATGGTGACATCCAAGGACGAGGGAGAACCCTGACAGGTTCTGGGCTGGAACAGGCATGGTGGGCAGGGAGCAGAAGGACATGACCGTGGTGGTAGTTAGCTCAAGGGCACAGCAGGACTTGTATGTGAGGCAGGTGGCAGGTGTGGCAGAGGAGGCATTTCCTATACAGAACAGTGGAGGAAGGGTGCTGGGCAGCGGCATCTTACGAAGACCACTCCCCCAAGGGAAGAGTGGACTGAGCTGCCAGGAGGCCCCAGCTGTGACCTAGGTGGGCAGAAACGGTGACCTGGCCTGGAGGAAGCAGTCTCAAGTGCTTCTCGGGTAGTGTGCTCCTCTTGACCTGCCCACTCCCTCCTTTGAGGAAACAGAGAATCTCAGGATTCTAGCCTAGATGGGAAGGGGGGACTTCACAGGGTACAAAGAGGGCAGAAGCCACTCAGTGTCCCCCACTTCCAGTTGGTGCAAGGTCTTCCCTTGGCCTGGCCTACCCTCCTGAAGTCTACAGAGAGCCCTGTGGGCAGCCCCCAGGGACAGGCAAGAGGGAAACCGTACTTGACCTTCACATTCATAAAACATCAATGAGACTTAATATAGCCCCAGAGCTGGGAGGGGCGAGAGCTGTTTGCTGGGATGTGTATCGCGCTGGGGGTGGGCTGGTGGGTGGTGAACTTCAGAGGGCAAAAAGGACCACAGCATCTCACTCCCTGGCTCCTTCCATTCTTTCCCTCAATACTCACTGCACGCCTGCTCGGTGCCAGGACTGTGTTGGCCTTTAAAGGCAACACAGACGAAGCTGACACAGCCCTTCTCCACAGAAGCTCATGTGCTAGCAGGAGAAACACACAACCAGGGGTAACTACCTTAGCCTCAGTTTCCCTCTTCCACAGGGGTGCACAGGTAGTGCACCGCGCAAGCGCAGGGGGACGTTTTTTGCGTAGACCACAGGTGAGCGAAGTTGCGCCAAGGCAGCCATAGCTAGTGTGTGTGCGTTCTTGGGCAGAAGTCTGCAGGGTGCATGCTGCAGAGAGAGGAACTGAAGGTCTGATTCCCTCAAGGATCAGGGAAGTTTCATGGAGGAGGTGAAAGAGAGCGTGGATGAGAGGTGAAATAGACAGACCCCGCAAGCTCGAGAAGTCACATGGAGAGCTGGGGCACTGTCTGAGGGTGGGGAGCAGCAGGCCCGGGGTGTGTGTGAGGACGGTGTCTCCACGGAGCTGGGAGGAAAGAGGTGAGCTGGGGTCTGCACTCAGTGAGAATCAGAGGCTTGGGTAGGGGAGGCGAAGTGAGAAGAGGTATGAGAGAGACTAAGGAGGGCGAGTGTGAGCACCTGGGGCTGAGCCGAGGCGAGGAGGAGCCCTGGCTTGGCGTTATAGGGGCAGGGGGGGCCCCCTGGGGAGGTGAGGGAAGCTGGGAAGAGGACGCACTCCTGGTTTCCAGTTCTACCTATTTCTGGCATCTCCCATACGTCTGCAAGGGCAGAGGCTCCTCCGCGGTGAGCGTTCTTGCCTTTTGGTGCCCCAGGCAGCAGCTCTCTGAGTCCCACAGCTTTGCGTTCATCACCGAGGTTGCAGCATCATAGAGACTCCGTCATGGGTCCGCCTCTGCTGCTAGCCTGAGCCTCGGCAGGCGGCCTCTCTTCCATCCCATGTTACAGCCCATGGTACTCGGTGCATGTTGGCTGTGGATACTGTCTCTTCCATGACTGGTGTTTGGATGGACTGACTTCCGGCTGTGGGGGAGGGGATATGGAGGTACCGGGTACCAGGGACGGAACCTTTCCTATTCTCTACCCAGGACACTTAGCCAACGCCACCACAGACCTCATGAAACTGGACCATGAAGAGGAGCCACAGCTCTCTGAGCCCTACCTTTCTAAACAGAAGAAGCTCATGGTGAGTGTCCCCTTCTGCTGGTCCCCTTCCCCACCCTCCTTTCCATGGAAAGGGAAAACTGTGCACCCTAGCTGGAAGTGAGAACCAGCTAAAGGTTTGAGGTGGAAAACCACGGGCTTGCTTTTTCTCCTCTGTCATTTACTGGTGCTTTGACCTTGGGCAAGCCACTGTCACCTTGGACCCTCATGTCTTAGGCTGCATCTCTGCAAGCAGACCATTTGATCCAGGTTCTAGGATAAGGGGGTACCAAGGAAATACTCTGAGGAGCCCAATAAGGACAGAAGGGATAGGGAAGAGGAAGCAGCCAAGCCTTGTCAACATCATGGAAAGCTCTGGAGCATAAAAGGCACCACATAGTGGGTCCACCCTATGGCCAGGGCCCAGCCTTTAATACCCTGTATCAGTTGGCATTGGCTGCAGACTGCCTGTTGGATAAGGGGTCACTTCCCCTGTGTTTCTGAGCAAGGCAGCTCCTCATTGGTGGAAGTGCAACTATAGGCCCTTGGCAAGGGTACTGCCAGCAGCTGGAGGTGCACGTGTGCCAGCCCCATGGCAGAAATCTAAGCAGAACAGCCAAGCTCACCAGACTGGTGTAAGTACCAGATGAAGGTGCTTTGTATTTGGAACCTAAGTTTGCAGAAAGGAGTTTGGGCAAAGTTTCCTTCCCTGGATGGCCTGACTCCAATGAGGTCATCTCAACCTTTGATCCCTGCCTGTCCTGCTGCAGGCCAAAATCCTGGAGCACGATGATGTGAGCTACCTGAAGAAGATCCTTGGTGAGCTGGCCATGGTGCTGGACCAGATCGAGGCTGAGCTGGAGAAAAGGAAGCTCGAGAATGAGGGTGGGTTCCAGCCCTGGGGTGGGTGGGGCTGTAGCCCTCCCAGCCTACTCTACCTGTCTGCCCAGGCCTAGCCTCTTTTTCCTCCAAAGATCCCAGAAGACCTATCAGTTGGGATATGGGGTGAGATAGATGTAGGTTCAAGTCCTAGGTTGACCACTTACTATCTGAGTAACCTTAGGTAAGATACTCACCCTTCTGGACTTCACTTTCCCATATATAAAGTGGGGATAATAATAGGACTGTGGAGCTGTGGAGGGACTGTGTGATGGACATGCAGCGTGCTTAGATCCCAGGGCTGAGTATACGGCAAGAGTTTAATCAAAGCTGGGGATGAGGATAGTGGCAGTGGTGATGGTGACCACTACCCACCACACCATCTCACCTTGCCCCGTGCAAGAATGCATTATGCCTCCTTTGTGCTGCAGCCAGATATCCAATTTCACCCAGACTCTCCAGAGTCAGCCCTTCCTGCTCTTGAGCAGGCCCCTGATCAGACACACTGGCTTCTTTTCTGCCCCACACCTTTGCTCCTGTAGCCCCTTCAGTTGGAGTCCCTTTTCTACCCCATTCTGCTCCATCGACCTGTGACAGCCATCTTTACATCAGCCCTTATTCCAGTCTCACTCTGAACATTTCCAGCTTGCTCTGTTTTCAGAGCCCCATTTCATCTTCCTCAATATGGCAAATGTTTGGAGCATATGCAGCACACCTGGCCACACTGCCAGCTTCTTGTACAACTGTCTACATGCAGAGGAGCTGCAGAGCAGTGTCTGGAAACAAGAGTACAGGGCAGACATGTGCCCATAATCCCAGCTATTTCAGAACCCTTAGTTCTGAAAAAGGCATGGTGTGGCTGAGTATATCAAGTGGGAACCTTCTGATTTCTAGCAGAGAGCACTCAAGTGTGGCATGAAGAAAAGCTCTCAAGGGCCGGGAGTTTGGCTCAGTGGCTTAAGCGCCTGTCTGGCAGGCACGAGGTTGTGAGTTCAGTCCCTGGTGCCGCAAAAAAAAAAAAAAAAAGAAAAGAAAAGCTCTCAAGGAACAAAAGTGTGGAAGGTCCAAGGCTGGCCTTTGAGGTCCGAGTCACATCTCTGTCCTTCTCTGGTCAAGTCACCTTGAACCTCAGACTTATGTCATTTCCTTATGTATAAGTTTGTCAGGGCTGACAAAACAAAATCCCATGGACAGGGTGGCTTAAACAGCAGAATCCTATTGCTTCACAGTTCTGGGGGCTGGAAGTCCAAGTTCAAGATATCAGCAGGGCTGGTTTCGTCAGAGGCCTCTCCCTGACTTGCAGATGGTACCTTGTCGCTGTGTCTTCACGTGCCCTTCCTCTGTGCTGCACACCCTGGTGTCTCTGAGTGTTCTGTTTCTTCTTAGGAGTAATCAGTCAGACTGAGTCAGGACCTGCACTAACATCCTCGTTTTGACCTAATCACTTCTTTAAAGGCAGTATCTCCACATACTGTCACATTCTGTGAGACTGAAAGTCAGGACTTCAACATAGGAATTTGGAAAGGGACAAAATTTAGCTCCATGTATATCTATATAAAAAATTTTAGTAACTTTCTTGGTTTTATTGGTTTAATTGTTTTTAAGATGATATCTTGATAAGTTTCCCAAACTGGCCTTGAATTTGCAATCCTCTCATCTCAGCTTCCCAAATAGCCAGGATTACAGGTGTGCACCACTGTGCCTGATACAATTTATATATTTAACAGCATTTGCTGTGTGTCAGGTGTTGTTCTGAATTTTGTAGATTTCAACTCCCTACAGTGCTAGAAGATAGATATTATTCATGGTCCTGTTTAACAGATGAGGAAAGTAAGACTCAGAGAGGTCCAGTAGCTTTCCCAAGGTCACATATGTAGAAGTGGTGAAGCTGGGATTCAGACTCTGGCTCACAGAATCTAAGTTCTTAGGCACTCTATTTGCCTCTTAAAGGGGTGATCAAATGAGAGCTTGCTTTCTGGGTCTGTTTTGAGGATCAGCAAGGAAATACTGGGTCCCACTACATTTCTTAAGTAGGC